>JAUTBT010000953.1:0-10935 GCA_032361225.1 Lepetodrilus schrolli | reverse complement strand
GCAGTTATCATCCTTGGTCTTGTCAGTACCAGCCAATGCTCACAGGTTTACTGCAACATTCAGCGCTACGGATGTTGCGGGTTTCCTCCTTCCCTAAACTGACAAGCCATGATATAAGTGAAAGAATCTTAAAAGCGGCTCTAAACCCCAATTTTAAAAATAATAATTTAAATGTAGAGTAAGTATCATTGAGGTTGGCAATGTTAATCGTAGTTGATGTGAGTGAATCATTTAGCATGAAGGACATTTCTTGTGATTAATGTGAAAATACTACTGATTACTTAATCTGTGATTGTATGCCTTTATTAAACATAACTCCGAGATGCCAACTACACCGATTTGTGCGGAGTTACTCAGATTTTCATTTTAAAAAAACAGCACTCCGAATACTGTGCAATAAACTGATTTTTTCCTTTATTGAACATAATTGGTAATGTTACTTTCTGTGATAATAAAGTATGCATTGTAGGCCCACAGGACACAATATAAATACATGTACAATTTGTACATAGCACCACATGCATCATGTCCATGCCATGTATGTAGCATTGCATATTTAAAAATGATATAACAAGTACTTTCTACAACATTTGATACTTTAATACGAGTTTGTGAAATAGTAATGTGTCCAGATACGGTATGTAAAATATACTAGTACAGTATTACTTATTATAGATTTATTTGATTTGTTTGATACCTTAGTAATTTCAATGTTTCAGTGATAGATATTGTATAGATTTGACAATAGTATCAAATATGATAAAATATACTAGTATATGGTTTTGTCTGTACAATAACAAGTATAACTACCCGGTACTAGTATTCCAATGATAACATTTAGTAAATGAGCAACATCAAACTCGCGTAATTAAATGCATTTAAATATTTTTAAAAGACATGCACTCTGAGAAAAATGGAAGATTTCCACAACATAGTCAGACAACAATCTAGCAATAAAGAAAACTCTAGTACTAGTGCATCAATGTGTCAGCTATTATCAGATTCCTATAGTTTTCCAGTTTATTAAATTTAATGGCATGATTTGATACATAACCTTTTTATTTATAAAATATTGTAATGAAATTAATATTTATCAGATTTGCCAATGCATTATTGCCATACTTCTTAAAAGTAATTGTATTGTGTTGGCTTGTGAACATAGTGTATTATATTATTCCATCTTTTCAACAAATGTAGAGCTCACTAAACCGTAAATAGCTTATAAGCCAGGTTTGTGTAGATAACGCTATGTTATGTGTCAGTTTGTCTCCTTATTGCATCTTTAGTGTTCTCCACCTTTCCTATGTTTTACAGGAAGCTAAAAGTAGAAGGAAAACAGTAATTAGGTTATCACTTGTTACCACAAACCTAACTGAATGCTGTACTACATTTAGTGGTCTAGTAGACTAAGGTAGATACATTTGCACTATGAATCTCCACAATTAATTATTATTCTTAGAAACACTTTTATGCAATGGGTGGCAAGAAATTATGTGTACCTAATTTTTTTATATTAGTATTACACATAATATAGCAACAACTGCTTATAAATAGTATCAGATACAAGTTATATATGCCTATTCATTCATGTATGTTTTATCATGCATCTACTACTAGGCAAGGAAGGTTTTTCTATGAAATACTAGTACACTGCCTTCCAACATATCTGATGTACTTTATACTATATTTAACCCTTTACATGCTGAAGGAACCAGAGATGCACTAAAGACCAGTGACTGCCTAATCCTACACTCAACATCTGATAGCTGAATATCAAGTTAATATAGCATACATTATAATAATACTATATACTATGGATGTATGTCACAAAATACACCTCTGGCTATCAGGCTATATAGTGACTGGCATGGACACAGAGTAAGGTGGTGGCCAGAACCCCCCACTGAACGCCATTATTTTTTTTAATGTCCCCTTATATATCCCTCAAGTTCATGTATAAATTTGTCTTGATATCCAGAAGATGGCAACCAAAGTCGCATTAACCTCCTCCACAACCCCCCCCCCCCCCCCTTCCATATTCCTGAGCCTGTCATTGATGGTGATGGTACATTCGCACACTGCTACAGTGCTACACAGACTCCGTTTGCCGTTGAATGTTGAGGGACAAAAAAATCCAAACTAATGTATGCACGTAATTATTTGAAGCATTACTAAAATCATGCTCACACATTAACGTATCGATAAACAATGCGTTGCCAACTTCACGTGGATCGAAATACAACCGACGACAACAACGTGTAGACTGTCAAAGATCCCAAGTTTGTGTTTCTTTAATTCGACATCCCGCAAATCAAAAGACAATAAATTACTTCTTAATTGGTGTGGAACAGAATGGGGAATACGGACCAGTATATAAGAATTCAATTGCGACGAGAGCATGCTAAACTATCGGCTTGAGAATAATAATTATATTTGCTGATCTTAAAAATAGAACATGATCATGTTCATACAAGTTAAGTTGTTATAGTATGTATAATATACTGTACACTACCTTTGTTGAATAATGTATCGTTCCATATAAATATATTTAACAAGCTTCATTCATACCCATTCTGCATTTATATGGTGTCGGGCGGTCTAGAAATAGATAGTCTGGTTCATGAGGGTTCGAGCCTAGTATAGCTAATGCCATCGTGGAGCACATTTGAGCAAAATGTTTATATCCACACTCCTCCAGTCCACACAACTGTGAATGGGTACCCGTTAGTGTGAAGTGTGATTGTTAACCTAACACCTGAACTGGTAGATTGCAAATGTTTCATAATTCCCAGGGTGATTACAGCAAACATCTTGTACATTGAATCCAGCGCGATATAATACACATTATTATTATTCAAATCAATAAATCAATCAAAATACATTTAGAAAGCTCAGGTATCCAGCAATAGGCTAGCTGCTCAGCCGCTTCGAGCATTTAAGTGACTTGAATTTGGTATGTTGGAAAATTCTTTCTTACAGAGAGAGAGAGAGAGAGAGAGAGCATATTGCACAAGTTGACGTATTATGTTACAGTATTAATGTAATTCCTACATATATACATATCGCTGAGGGTGTGTACACTGTGTGCATCTACAAGGAAACGGCTGCTTAACGCCGTTCAATGATTCCCTTGTTTTAACCTCTCGTAACAAATTATCGCTCCATGGAAGATAAACACCAATAGATGCTCTTCCTGTGCGATATATATATACTGGTATAGTATCAGAACTGTATGATGCATGTGTCCATGTACGTATGTATGCACGTATGTGTGTGTGTGTGCGCGCGCGCGCTGGTCCTTGCTGGAGGGTCATTCCATGTAGGTTACTAGTCATCTCAAATCAAAATCTCAATTAATTGATGTTGATTTTGATAAAGTAGGCTACATACAGAGAGAGAGAGAGAGAGAGAGAGAGAGAGAGATTCACACAGTGACACACAAACACGTAGTCACATTCACTGAGAGAGTGGCAAACATACCCAGAGTTACACACACGCAAACACACACACACACACACAATTATAAACGCATCATATAGAAGAAATTACTAAATAAGGCATGGGTAGCCTAATATTATTAATTGTATGATGGGGTGACCTACAAGTACAAGTAGGTGACAGCTGTATGTAATAAATTTATCAGTGATGCGTAGGCCTATATTAAAGTATTGTACTCGGAAACACGACTACAATGACATAAGAGTCATCGTATACTGTTATATAGTAAATGGTAGATAATACAGCCAGTCACAAACTACAGTATAGGATGATGCAATGCTTTATTTAAATCATACGTCAATTGTATGTGTTTGTTTTGTTTTTGGTCGCGTTTTCGCCTTATGAATTAGTGCTATATAGTATCACGTTTAGGCCTATACTAATCCATGCAATACCTTTATTACAATAATAACGTTTATCAGTGTTCATAATGTCATGGAGGTAGTAAGCCATGAGAACAAATTCCTTAAATTTATACTAGTAATATCATTGAAGGCCATGACAAGTCATTATTCATCATTCAGCTCCATTGGTGTTTAAACAATTTTTTTATTAGCTTTTGTCGTCGTATTTACATTAAATAATGAAATTACGGTCACCGTAACACCGCCATGTGAGTGTGACCTGAAATGAGACAATGTGTATACTTTGTTTCTAGTATTGCAAATAGAACAACGTCACATTCAAAGATGTGATCATCGGATCACATCGTAGGCGTAATTTAATAGATAACGTCATTAATATCACTCGAATACATAATGTCATACAGAATGTATTTCTCAGACTAATATCGCAAATGTATAATGATGAAACTTACTATATTTAAAATGTATCATAGAGATTTTGAATCTAAGCGGGTTTTCTAGAGTCCTGCATCTCGATTAAAATATTGTCTTAGGGACAGGCTTGCTTTAATAAAATTTAAAAGGAGAACTAACGAAGGAAGCTATTTTATAAACATTAATTTGTTACTGACTATGGTAAATAAACAAGTCCAACAGTCATGGAAATAATGTCTATAGGCTAAATATAACTTTTGTCTTTATGTATAATCTATATTGTGACGATTTAACAATTTACGGAATATATCAAGTGTGCTGTTTAAAGTTCAAGACCAAACAACAAAAAAGTACATGTTAATATCGTGTAATCAGCTACCTGGTTATGTAATTATAGGTTGTCATTATAGAATGGTGTCTAATTACATTAAGTTTAATGCCATATAGAACTAGATCACATCTGTTGTCTTGAACTTTCTGTGATAGGATGGATTACGGACTGAATATTTAATCTGATTACTACAAGCTACTATAGTAATGAGTGGTGTATGTTCACGTATATGTTGTAATACGATATATATATAGACTCCACTTTAGGTCTTATATTACGAAGTTGAGGGACTCTTTGAAAGTGGGACCGGTCGTTAAATATCTGAGCAGAGGTAACTCTTCAATCGCTAAGTCTACAAAGTACTCTAATGGCCCACCCAAAATGGCGACGGTAAGCGAGTAGTCTGATTGTATTTAGTGTTTTACCTCGAATATTTCCATAATTTTCGACAAATTTCATATATTTTCTTTCTCATTGCAGTTAAAGAAATTCGTCATCGTTTCGTGAGCCCAGATCGGGCGAAGGTTGCACGATTTGTATGTCATTTCCCTCTTGGAAAGCACGACAGCGTCGACTTTTAGTCAGACGGTAGACGGTGGTTGAGTAGGTCAGCTCTTGGCGTGACCAGTACAACAAACCTGCTGGTGTAAATAACTAGTGTGTTACCGAATGACCAACTCTCATACCGTTTGTAAATATATCATACGATATATATATAAAGAAATCTCCGTCCGTTGTCGGTAAGGAACGAGTTTGACCTAAAAACATTTCCGGAAACGATCTTCGTCAACGATAGATGGCGAGGCAGATGAGAAACTGTCACTTCAAACAGGAGTGGTCTAGCCTCGTGCTTTCACTTCATAACATCCCTTGTGTGGGATTTATATGAGAAGATAACTTTATATTATTTTCCTGTCAAACGATACGTCTACTGAAACTTGCCGAGACGTGGATAAAGCTACTGCCATTCTGTAAATAAGGGCTACTCACCACACTGCAACATGAAGGAATATAAAGTTGTTGTTTTGGGGAGTGGGGGTGTTGGAAAAAGTGCCCTCACCGTCAAGTTTGTTTCTGGAAACTTCATGGAAAAATATGATCCAACAATTGAGGATTTTTATCGGAAAGAAATTGAGGTGGATTCCGCTCCGTCGGTGTTGGAGATTTTGGACACGGCAGGAACGGAGCAGTTTGCTTCAATGAGAGACTTGTATATTAAGAACGGACAAGGATTTGTGATAGTTTACAGCATTACCAGCCTTCAAACCTTTCAGGATATTAAAACAATGAGAGAACAAATTCAACGGGTGAAAGGAGTGGACAAAATCCCCATGATCTTGGTAGGAAATAAAGTAGACTTGGAGCATCAGCGGGAGGTTCCCTCCCCAGAGGGTTCCACCCTGGCTCAGTATTGGGGGTGTCCCTTCCTGGAGACCTCTGCCAAGAGTACACAAAATGTCAATGAGGTGTTTATTGAGATTGTCCGTGAGATGAATACAAGCCCAGTGAGAGAAAAGAAAGGATGCTGCAGTATACTCTGAGGTTTGTAAACAACATTTGGTTATTAATATAATACTGTAAATCAGGAAATTAATGCGTCTCTAATTTAATGCGAACTCAAGAATTTAGACATAAATGCGACGACAATTAAATGCGATCGACCAGGCCTCTATTCATGTTTTTTCCTGGACGTACCTTTCATTATTTTCCATAATGAAATTATTTTCAAATGTGCACATATCAGTTCGTTACTTTAATACCATGTTCATCCATCAGGGTTATTATCATTAACTGATAGGTGGCTCTTCAATGTCATCACCGCTGTTAGATAGAATCCCAGATTAAGTCATGTTTACGCACGAATGAAGTGTTAGAACAACACCATCCGGTACTTCTAAAGACGGCGCTACTGAATATCCAGTCTAGTATTATAATACGCTACTTTCCTAAAAACAACTTATTGGGAGTGTGTGTATGTGTGTGTGTGTGTGTGAGTGTGAGTGTGAGTGTGAGTGTGAGTGTGAGTGTGAGTGTGAGTGTGAGTGTGAGTGTGTGTGTGTGTGTGTGTGTGTGAATGTGTGTGTGCAACCACTGAAATGATTTATATGTTGTTGGTTTTTTTACCTATATCTGCTTAATATCTGCTCCCTGTTGTAATTTATAACGTGTATGGTAAAATAGCCTGACGGATGTCTTGCTATGATGACAACTCTATATTCAGGTATTTAATACTAAACATTGCTAAATAGTAATATTATCTTACCAATAATATGTGTACCATGTTTACCACTTTTCTTAGGAACATAATGAAGTGACATCTAAGCATGTATTTTTCATATGTTTCAATCCTATCATCTGTTGAAGAAATTTGAGTACTATTATTGTGAACTTAAGTTTGGTGCTGGAATCTTTGTTAACAAAATCAAACATGGGCTGCAAAATGTGGTAAAACTGAAAACGGTATATTATTATATTGTTTGGCCTACATTCAGTAATATACTGGAATGTTAACAAGATATGTTTACTGTAGCATGATAGATTTCAATCAATCAACAGGATCAAGTTCATGTCCCCAAGAGAGATCCTTGAAAGAAGAAGTGTGTACAGTTTGAAACTGAAATCACTGAGCCATGACTTATTACCAATTGCAGTAACCGCTGCCAGTAAGCCACACTCTATTGGTAGTTAATCTACTTAATTAGGCTGACTTGTGAATGACATGTACACAGGATCACTATCTTCAACTTGCTACTGCTTTTCTGAATGTACACTAACACTATTGTTCACTATCCCATAGATAGTCGTCAGGTATGGGTGAAAGATTCCCGCTGTGACGTAAAACAATAATTCACTCCCATAGATAGAACAATTGAATGAATTTTGACACTATCATACTTCATCTTTCCACAGTCTGATTTAAAAAAAAGTTTTAGTCTTGTGTGTTAACCTTCTTAATACAGTTGTATCAGAAATATAATGATTATATTGGTCATTCATGGGTATGTAGCTATTTTTATTTGTAAATAATTTGATCATAACCAGTTTCACTCAGAATATATGTCAATGAGTTTGCAACATGGGACTGATCAGAGTAGCTGAGTTTGTGTAGACAACTATTATAATATTTCAGGACTGAATAAATATTTCAATAATCGTGATTATTATAGATGGACATATATATCAACAATTATCGATATAAAAACTTATTAATACCTATGTACATATTTATGTAATGTTTTAATTCTACTTCCCGAAGATGAGAAGCAAACAGCAGATCATCGGTGAGTGATATAGAGATGTTGCCTCTACCAGCTGCACCATGTTGAGTAGTAGGCCTGTAGGGCCTATCTGGAGAATGTTCAAAATATGGCTACTTTAAAAAAAAAAAATATATCGAGCATACAATTTTCAATCTTTCATAGCTGTATCAATGACCAACCATAGTAATACTTGTTACTATTAAATTTTAGTTATTTTAATTTAATTGGTTGATCATTTTGATATTAGAAGTCGTGCGGTATGTCTTGTGGGGTACGATATACACAAATGATGAATGATTAGTGTCAAATCTTGCTGATTCGGCTAAATCAGGAAACATATTCCAGAAGACTTGGGTTTGCACAGGCAGAACCCTGATACAGTATCCTGACTGATAAGCTTGTAAGTTGCATTATATCATAAATAGGCCAAATATAACTGGTTAACAAGCTGTTGACCAAGTTTAAGAGGACCGCTGACTGGTTTCAGTATAACATACAAGACAGATGATTCCAATAATAATCCATACAATGTTCATGTAATCTAAGCTTATGTTAATCTTCTAACCTGACAGATTACAGACTGTGATCTCAGCTTCTATCAATCTTTTCTGATCTACATTTTCATTATAAATAATTTATGGTAATTGCCTGACTTTGTTCAATACAACAATCACTGAATTAGTTCCATTCTAGTAATCAGTCATTGAATTTACATCGGTGTATCAGTGTATGGTAAATGTAATTTTATAGCCAGTAAACAACACTATGGAAAATAGAACTGCACTTAATTTCCATATGATTCTTAGGAGTCCTGACACTATCTATGAACTGGTAGTTTGATTTGTAAATACTAGCATTGCACTTAATGTTGTGTATCGTATTCTATTTCACAGTTCACTGAACCAGCGATCGACTCATCCACAACAACTAGTTGATTTAATGATTATCACCGCCTCAGAATACTTTCTCAGACTGTTTATATGTGTTTGTACTTGCTGGCTTTGTATTTGCTGGCTGTCTACCCATGCATAGAGAAACAACAACCACTGATTTTTCACTACAGTATTTGTAATATTTGTGAATATAATAATTGCCATCAACCATGTCAACTATGATGCCAGCTTTATAATTAATATGATGATTGATTTTAGGGCTCAATTTGGGAGACATGGCAACCTAATTTTGCATTTGGCGACCAGTATTACTTATCACTTATTTTAAGTGCTTATGGTTCTTCAGTAGCCAAATGGCTCCTTGGAAAATATTTCAAACTTTGAGGCCTGGAATATATTATAGCTTATAATCATTACACTCCTCATAAATCATTGTACATATTGATGAAAGATTCCAGCTGTGGCGTAAAACTATAACTCACTCGCACTTCCGATCAAATTGTAAAATTTACTGTTCCATTTGATGATATTTTACAGTATTCATAACATTAAAGTTGGAAGTATTTTGAGTACATACTAAGTAAAACCATGGATTGAGGCACATTTCAAATTGTTGATGACCATTTGACCTGGGCCATCATGGTCATAGTGACATTTTGCACTTCTTTCCTACAAGTTCTATATACTTAAATTTTCATTGTAGTTTTGCATTTCACTACTGTTATGCAATCCTTGCAACAATTTTTCCGCTTTTGAAATTTAACATGATTTTGTTTTTACATTGGTAGTGAAAACGGTTTCGGACGTGTTGTTATTTATCCCAGTGGATATTATCATGATACTAAATATTCAGTTCCAAATGAATATCTCTTGTGCTTCCAAAGAAGAGAATGGAGTGCCATATAAATAATTTTCTTAGAACTGTTTTTGTTAACAAATTTTGTTCGTCATCACGATATATATCTTACTTTACCTTCCTTACACTATGTACGCGTTAAGCAGATTATAAATTCCTTTGTTTGTATGTGCGTGGTATTCCATTCTTGATTGTGAGGAAGCTGACAAAGGACGGGTCTGAAATAGACATGACAGTGTAAACATCTAGGACTACTTTAGGACATGCTCTGTTTGAACTCCAGCGACTTTATCATGTTTATGAAGTGTGTCTGATGATTTGATCCAACATTTACAACTACAAGCATCCGATTTTCTAAGCAGTCTTCCAAATAACTCACGATTGTTAAAAGTACCTAAAAAATGCATAGATTTATGAAATAGTTGGTTTGGTATGGGTGAGTGTGGGGGTGTGGGATGGGGGATGGGGGTGGGTGTGTGTGTGGGTGGTTGGTTGGTTGGTTGCGTGCATGTAATCATTATTCTAAAAACATTCTAAAGACATACAATCATATTGTGTTGACATTTTTCATGGTCAACGTATTTTACCTGAAAGTGTACATTTGATGTCTACACATTGGACAACAAGTTACCATTGGTTTTCAATATTTTCATATTTTATTTTATTTTTGTATTTTATATCTCACAATAAATACCACTGGGAGTGGGGCCACTGGAATACATTTCCTAGTAGTAAGTAGACTCCATGCACAACTGTGTACTGTACACAAGTGCTGTCAGCTGTGCAGGTGGAGGCCTCCAGAGCTTTAGCCTTGACAGAAACACAGTTAATAACTGTCCACTTGGCCGGAACATTGAGTCATCATCTGATCATAGTCACTGACATTGACAAACACAATCAGGCCATTTAAACAGGTGTTTGTGAATGTGAAGGTCATGAAACTATTGAGAACAAATCCTACAGGGCCTATAAGTATCCACTTCCTTTCATCCAGTTCATCTTCCCTGACTATCAAATGATACATTCCTATGTTCTATAACTGTCTATCAGCACATATATATACATATGTATTGGTTGTCATGGAAACAATCCCATCTCATAAATAGGATTTTCTGGTTCTGAAGGGTTTCCTGGTATTCTGGGTCAGTGTTGTATGTAATTTTCTTATCTGGTTTGATGATTCTCAGAAAACTGTGGATGCATACACCCAATAATAACCTGGCATTTTCAAAACCTTACAGATTGGGCGGGTGGTAGCGCAGTGGTAGAACAGTTGGACTTCGGAGCCAAAGGTTCCAGGTTCAAATCCCGCCCCGGG
>JAUTBT010000952.1:0-10936 GCA_032361225.1 Lepetodrilus schrolli | reverse complement strand
ACACACACACACACACACACACACACACACACACACACACACACACACACACACACACACACACACACACACACCCAATACTGTATTTTCGCAGTAGATATCGTGTTCAAATAGCAAGCGATATATACAACAGTAGATCTCGTTTGACCCAATTCTTGGTTTATTTGATTGCCTATTTCATTGTTCCAAGTATTTGATTGTTCAACCATTGTGATGTCATCACTACAATTGTGATGTCGTAGCATTGCTATGATGACACAGTGCAAATGCACAACAGCCTAAAGTTTTGAATTCACAGTAAAATATTTATGATGTGGCATTTTTCTTCTTTAATGGCTTTAAAATGATATTTGGTGATAAATAGAATCTCATCCTCGTGTCTTGGAATATCAAATATATCAACACTCAATATATCAATATATCAAAGCCTCGGAATTAATCACTTTCACGACTCGTGTTGATATATTTGATATTCCAAGACACTTGGGTGAGATTCTCTATTTATCTTTGAAGTATAAGTACAATCAAAGATACCACAAATATATTTCAAAATAGAGCTTGCAAGAAAGAGTTCCTCCGTAAAATGAACAATGGCAAATTTTCCATTTCAACCCTCCCCGCGAGCGGGTCGGGTTCAAATGAGATTTGCCATTGTCGAATTTTAATAACGCCCGCACATTTCAAAACACAATATATTATCTCCATTATAACACATTCGACGCCAAAGTTCATTTTACGCAGGAACTCTTTCTTGCAAATGATGGTAGTGAAAAATCCCCATTCATAAGATTGAAATGGGCGCCTCGAAACAGTCGAATGTTTGTTACGTCATCTATAGCCGCCCAAGTTAGCGGGGAGTCTTAAAACGGAAACTGCGACCAGCTTCAATGAAGACATGTGTAGTGGCGTCACGGGCTTGACGTCACATCACATTGCTTGACGTCACTACTCCAGTCTGTGCGTTTGTAGATAGCCAGCTGATAGCTTCCACACACTCGACTTTTGGATGACAGACTGGACATATCTATCTAGACAAGACCTTGGAAGAACACCCGATAACTTATTTTTTGAGTTCACGGGTTAGACTAGTCATGAATAACTCTGACTAAAATGTTCTAGTCAGATGAAATGTGAGAGAGAAACAACTTCAACGCGGCGTTTAACCATTTGGACTAATATTGGAGGTAATCATTCTTTGTTTACAAAAGTTGAAAAGACGCCGACTCCTACATTTTAGTAGTTTCAGTGTCAAATGTGTATTCCATTTAGTAGTCGCACCATCTACAATATGGTTATATTATTGTGATGTAAGCTATCTGTGCGCTGCCGTGGCGTCTATGCGTTCATGCATTGGATCAACTCTCACTGTAACTATTATGATATTTATCCAACTTGTCCTCATTATTCATGGTAAATTCCAAAAGTTCAGGATCTATTTCTTAAGAGTCATTACCGAAAACCTCATTACTTTCTCCGAGGTGGAAGTCTACTTGAGGCCGCCATATAGTAAAATCAGTAACGATCAGTATCTTTACACCGTGATGCTGTTCCGGGATCTAATGATATTTGATCCCGGAACAATTTATTGCTTGACCAATCAAATTGCTAGAAATATCCTAAATGTACTACAATAATTGTTTAATTTCTTCCTCTTGAATAACACGCCAATACATTATGCTTTTGAAATTGTCTGTGTGGTTATTCAAAATGACATTATTATTTTGACCTGTTTAAAGTTGGGCGTTGGAACTCAAATACAGATGCATGTTACATGTATATCATCCAAATAAATATATTTACTGACAATCACGAATATCTCATTAAAATCTCGACAGTTTCAATCAATGTTAAAAGTATTGGCGACAGTGACAAATATATCGTGACATTTGCGCTTGGTTTAACCTGTAGATCCTATAATACATAACCTTACGTCCAAATCCATGTCTGCATTCTAGCCATATCTCAAATAGACACCTGCATACCTAGCCATATCTCAAATAGACACCTGCATACCTAGCCCAGTTTAGGAGATATTAAAAAAACAAACAAAAAAAACACACACAAAAAACAAAACACAAATACAGACAACCCCCAAACAAACCTCAGAAAACAACGTTCGTGACATTGTAGGTTTACACCTGTCCATTGAATATATGGAGTATCTATATTAGTAATACCGCTGAGCAACCACTTGACAGAAAACTATAACTGAGCAACCATCTGCCAGGAAGATACCGCTGAGAAACCATCTGACAAAAAGATATAACTGAGCAACCATCTGCCAGGAAGATACCGCTGAGCAACCATCTGACAGAAAGATACCGCTGAGCAACCATCTGACAGAAATATATAACTGAGCAACCATCTGCCAGGAAGATACCGCTGAGCAACCATCTGACAGAAAGATACCGCTGAGAAACCATCTGACAAAAATATATAACTGAGCAACCATCTGCCAGGAAGATACCGCTGAGCAACCATCTGCCAGGAAGATACCGCTGAGCAACCATCTGCCAGGAAGATACAGCTGAGCAACCATCTGACAGAAAGATATAACTGAGCAACCATCTGACAAAAATATATAACTGAGCAACCATCTGCCAGGAAGATACCGCGGAGCAACCATCTGCCAGGAAGATACCGCTGAGCAACCATCTGACAGAAATATACCGCTGAGCAACCATCTGATAGAAATATATAACTGAGCAACCATCTGCCAGGAAGATTCCGCTGAGCAACCATCTGCCAGGAAGATACCGCTGAGCAACCATCTGCCAGGAAGATACCGCTGAGCAACCATCTGACAAAATTATATAACTGAGCAACCATCTGCCAGGAAGATACCGCTGAGCAACCATCTGACAGAAAGATATAACTGAGCAACCATCTGCCAGGAAAATACCGCTGAGCAAACTTAACTATTTGAAGGAAAGATGGAACATAGAATAAATATGCAGAACCAATCATATATTAATTATGTGATTAAAACATCACTAACAGTATTTGGAAAACATGTAATGAACACGACTATTTATGCTTTGAAAAGTCAGACATTTGGAAGACATATATTACAAAAGTACATGGATATGAAAGCCCAATGAATATTCATGACAAATGTTTGGAGGGATGTATCTGAAGTAGACATAAATAACGTGGATTGCACTTGTGTACAGAGTCCATGTTGTCTGCGCGGTAAGGCAGGAGTTTACACGTGTTTACGACGAGCATCTGAGGCATGTAGACACTGCCGGCGATGCTCTGTGTCCAGACTGACATGGGGCGAGATTGCCAGGCGTCGTAAATGTGACAGTTACAACATCTTAAAGGCCGCACTTGAAGATACCACGCGTGGCGTCAGTGGCTGCCGTGTCGGAGGATTGCTGTCAAGGCCCAGCTCAACCTCCACTGTGCACAAATAAGCACTGCATGTTGTTGTTTAAATCTAACATAACACAACGCCCGTGACAAGCATATGCACTATTGTCTGAATACTTTCTGCTGAGGATGTTTAGATCGAGTAGGATGTAGAATGCATGGTGTAGAATGTTTCGTCTTCATGACAAAATACATGTGATACAATAGTAATATATTAACAACATACATTATTCCAACTTGCTTACCTTAATTAAATACATTATTCTAACTTGCATACCATCATTAAATAACGAACACACCGGCAATATTTAAATGGTCTAAACATCCGCGGTTAAAACCCTTGTCCACGGTCTCCTCATATAGTACGTACACAGACGTGCATAATAAGATACACACGAATACACAATAACTATACTGATGATAATAGTAATAATAATAATAATAATGACGATAATGATAATAATTCATGATAATAAGAAAGAAGAAGAAGAAGATTAATATTAATTAATATGCACTTGTAATTTCCATTGGACTAGATCTAGATGATCAAAATTATCCATATACTTTTCTGTGTACCGATCTTAGTCATCATTAGATTGTCGGATACAAAGCCAATCAGCTCAATAAAAATGTAATTGTTCTACTGGTTTCAGGAGCAGTGGCAGAACGCAGATGGAAGATGTGGAGCGTGTGGAGACCCATACCAAGACCCCATCAAGCAGAACGAGTACCCGGGTATCTACTCCAAGCAGGCGCCCATAAAGACGATCGTGCTAGGGCAGAAACTCAATGTTACAGTATATTCCAGGTCCAATCTCCTGGGCTACTTTGAGTTCCGACTCTGTCCCCATCAGGACGGACCTTCAGGACCCAACCTGGAGACCTGCTTCAACATGTACCCGCCCCTCGTCATAGACGATACCAACTCCACGCGCTACTACACCGGAAACGGAAGAGAATATTTTGACTTGCATCTACGCATGCCGGATGGACTAACCTGCGATGTCTGCGTTCTTCAATGGAAGTATCATACAGGTAATAGTTTTATAATAATATCGTAAATGCCAAAGTAAAGTGGATAACTTGCACATTATTCACAGAACGACATGAGTATATATTCATTTGTATATATATTCTGAGCTGACAAGATATAATTATATTACGAAGGAAGACATGCTGGAAAGGAAACATCATATCTACTGTATAGAATAAGTATACCCCTCTTCCAGTCTCGTTGTCAAAACGGAGAAAGTGTAGGTATATCAGAAATAAACCTACACTTTCTCTTGACTGTGTTGTACATAATGCATTTCATATAGCAGTATCCTGAAAGTCATGAAATATATGTGCATGTTGGGATCGAACCAGTCAAAAATAGATCTTGATGCAAGTGTCTGTACTACGGGACCAAATACCTGACTGAAGAGAATACAGTTCGCGTATCTGTTTAAGACTAAAGCCCACTGTGCACCGAGGGAATTGTGCTGTGCACTTGGCCACGCGTTTTGGCCACAGTTTTCGTCGAGGATCCTAGACCCAAACTGTATAGATATTTCCCGATTCACCGAGGAAAGTGTGGCAATAACTGACTTACACCCCACTTATGTCGAGTATTTTCTTAAACTACCTGTTTAAACAAAAAAGGTATATTAACAAACGAATGTAATTTACACTAAACCTTATGAGGGCCTCTCTCATTCCATAGCTATATGGAATATAGCATATATATGCGCAAACATGACCTTGTTACATGTGACGTATTTCCGTGTGCTTTGCACGTGCAGCTGAGGACACAACCATGGCCGAAGCCATGAATGATGGTGTTATCCTGTCGCAGATGGATTGGAAAACAAAGAGGACTTTTAGTTAACAAAAAGCCAAGAGAACGTTAGATTTGCAGAACCCGTCAACGAAGACTTACTTACAAAACTGCAAAATATTCTTACAAAGTACAGAGAAACACGATGTGGTGTGTCAATGCTTATGACGCGCACGAAATACACGCGTTTCACAAAGAGGCGTTGATACGAGTGAGAAGTATGGCACGTAATACCCGGCGTTTTCAATCAATAGCATATGTGTTGGTATTTGGAGATACCTGAGGGATGACTGCAAGCGATATGATATAAATTTCATCGATCGCGAAAACATGGTTTTCATGGATGTGCGTGCAACACTGGACATCCACGAAAGGAGACGAGGCGAAAACTCAACAATTGAGCGGCAGTGGCGGCGTCATTATTAAATGTCGCAAAGTGAACGGCGATGTTGTGAAAATTACTCTGAAAAGTCGTTAATAAAGTATTTTTTCAATGGTATTGTGCTTTTTCTAAAAGTGTGGGTGTATCAGATATGACTACTGAACCCTACACTTTTTTTGCCGAATATCGAGAATGAACCCTATACTTTTAACAATGGTAACTAATGGCAACGAGACACAAGTGGGGTGTGGGTGTTACTCTTACTTTCTAGTATATAGAGTGCACATGCACCTAACAAGTACACAACAACGGTGAAATGCAAACTATGCATGTTCAAGTAGCAGATATAGATAAAATCTATTTTAATCGCTGCAATATTTATAGTTACAAGCTAAGTGTGTAGGTGCACTGAGATATTCACCGTACGAGTAATTAACATGTGGATGAAAGAACTTAAAGCGGATATTGTTGACACATAAGTGACACCTCGAGTCATCATGCCATTCTCACTGACTTCGTAGTGACATACCTGTGACACCATGTTCATCTGCTCATTCATGGTAACTGTAGATACGACCTGTCTCTGATACCATGGGTAATTACACCATTCACACTATCTTCACATTTGCCCTGAGTGTTGTGTACTATCATCTATGACGTGTCATGTCATGTCCTAGCATAGCGCCCCACGTCAGTACGGCTTTCACAATAATCATACTAGATAAGTAAACCTATTCGTCACTACCTTACAAAACTGAGGTATGCAACCGTATATAAACTGGACTCGTATACGTATATACAATGTGACACATTGTGTCAGTACGGCTTGCACACCAACTTAATAAGTGAAACAGTTATTATGACATGAAGACTACCGTCATGGCACACTCTAAAACCCATGGTAATTCCCTAAACATCAGTCGAGTGCTAACATTAGGCACTAGTCACGTGTTCAGAAGACTCCTCAATGTCTGCTTCAGTCGTGTCCTCAATCACTGCTTGTAGAACCATCGCCACACAAAGCAACTCACATAATCACTGATCATGCCCAATAACTTCATAGATGACGCACTTCTGATAGTCTTGATAGCATAGCATTCATGCTTTCATTGATCGTTACTTCACATATACTGTAAATCAGGAAATTAATGCGAGCATGATATTAATGCGATTGGCTTGTGGTCGCATTTAATTCCTACGCATTATGGGAAATAATGATAGGTAGGTCCGGGAAAAAACATGAATAGAGGCCTCGTCGATCGCATTTAATTGTTGTCGCATTTATGTCTAAATTCTTGAGCTCGCATTAAATTAGGGACGCATTAATTTTCGAATTTACAGTAGTACTTTTGTCATTATATCAATTCGTCGCAAATGGATGAAAAATTCCCGCAGCCACCTTAAACTCCATAATCACTCGCTCATTATATCAGTCGGTCATATATTTGGTATCAAGGCCATAAATAATTTATCATAAAAGCACTGTGTAGATTAGTACACAGGACTTCATACATGCATGTCACAGCATTGACATATTTTAGCATTACTGGATGTCTAAGAACTTTATTGATGAAACATATCACAGACCTGTCCGAGTAAACTCTAATTGGTAATTATGTTTCTATAATTTGCATATAGTAAGACGTTATAGTTCGAAATTTGATTAACTTTCTTCATAAACTTTACTGCTAATTGTTTTTAGTATTTTTTTAAGGAAGCATTTTATATTGGAAGATATGACATTCTAAAATTTTGACATTTAAACATATTTAATTAAAGGCATACAATCACAGATTAAGTTGTCGTTTTGGACAGAATTTGAGTGTAAAATAATCGCTTTTGTATCTCCAAATTTATTTTCACCGCTGTAGGATAGGTAAAATTCCATTGCAGTTTACATTTTCCGGTAAAACCCGAATAATCAGTTGGTAATGTCTAACAGACTAAGGATAATTGAACACGGCCACAATCACAACTGATGTAATGTAGCATGTTACCAACTATACTTGTGTAGACAAATCAAATGTACATACAAATTCAGACATTCAGTTACCCGCACGATTTTTCCGGAAACGCAACCATCCGGATAAACGGATGTCGACTGTACTTTCATGTAAACATACGTTTGACCATGAAATATGTATACAAACCCATGATTGTATGCATTTAAACATTTACATTTTATCTGCTAAATTTCCAGATTACTTGACATCAATAATTTATTACTCCGATGTTTTACACACGAGTAGCGGTGCCGCTTCTGTCTCCCGTACAGGAAATGTTCCATACACTCAATTCTGTTCCCTACGTTCTGTTCACTCAGTTCCGTTCAGTACGTTCCGCTCAGTAAGTAGGCTATATGGCCACACCGACGCTCCCATTTCCACACACTCCACCAGAGTTACGTTCATCCTATTGCTGGAAGCTACACGCGGCATTTATCATACTAACTTGTCCATGATGGATCACAGATGAAAGAACAATGAGTATATATATAGCCAATATATTAGTATACGTACACATCTACCGCTACCTCTCATTATTAATGTCTCGGCACAAATCTAGAACGCCCGACTCGATGACTCCTCTCTAATAGTGTATGTTTAAGGAGGAGTCGAGCCTGCGTAGCAGAGGATGAGACTCTCCAGCTAAAGGTGTGCTACTATGTGTTTCAGGGTACCGATCTGGATCCGACTATCCGGGATGTGGGACCTGTATGGGATGTGGTCCCCAGGAGGAATTTGTGAACTGCGCAGACATCAGGATTCGTGACCGGAACTCGGACAATGGGTACGACCATAGTCAGAGAACGGGTGATAACGGACAGGGCGACAGCAACTCTGACAACGGGAACGGACAGGGGCAAATTAGCAACACACAGGAACATATTATCAACACGCATGGGCAGGATAGTAGCACGCACGGACATATCGTCAACGCGCACGGACATATCAGAAACACACACGGGCATATCGTCAAAGCGCACGGACACGGTGACAGGAGCATTCACGGCGGAAGTACTATCAGCATGAACGTCAGCAACATGGACAACATCCGTGTGGACGTCAACAGGAACTTAGGGAGTAGCGTCCACCCGACTCTGCTGTACGCCTACCCGTCTGTCATGCCGCGCGCGCCACTCCATGGTGGAACCACTGGATATGAGAAGCACTCCAACCGCCACTCCCACCCCCATGCCCACCCACTGTCGCAGTACCAACCCCACCCCAGAATCCACCCACTGTCAAAGTACTATTCATTCTATTTTTATCCCATGCCAACTGCACGTATAACAACTAAAACAACTAAAGCATCAACGCGTACAGTTTCTACCTCTACTACACCACCAATTACAACGGCAGCAACGACGACGGTGACTATGGAAACTACGACAACCACAGCAATAGCAAGTACCTCTACAACACCGACAAGAAGAAGAACAACAAAAACAACTACAACAACCGCCACCACAACCACGACAACCACCACCACAACGACAACTATACAACCATGCAACGAGCAGCACCATAACATCATCTGTGGACCAATCAAATCACAGCAGTCACTGAGGGGCAGATTCAGATATTGCACAACATATTGTCGACCCGGAAGCTGTCCTACGAACATCTGCGAATGCTTTTGTCTGTACCCGGATGACAGAAAAATCCGATTCCCGCATAAAGGCGTGACCACATGGCCATTTCCTGTCAAAAGAATGTGCTATGTTGGCACAGGAGCGTGGCGGCGTGTTCCTGGGATCTCTCTGTGGTGCCAGACCAACTGTCCTAGCGCCAACTGTGACAAGGTCTGTGTCCGGACGATGTGTTCATAGCGTGAACACTCCATTAGTGTTTGCTGAAGAGTTGAGTTCAACACTAAACAGTGGACGTGCAGGGCATCATGTGTGTCTCAACAATACGTATCGATAGACTGGCTAACACAATCATGTTTATGTATTTACAAAGACAATTATATTATACTTGCATGGAGTATATAAATGCAATTATACTAACAATAGTTTAACATGCTTTGTAATCCCGCTTATATTTATATCAGATTTATCATTTAATTTGATGCAACCACTGATAAGGAAGGCAGCACAAATTTGCGATCGCTGACTGTGAAGACGACTTACGATATTTGTTCTTAACATTTGTAATTATTCTGTACATGTTTTAGAATGAGATAGCTATATTTAAACTACACCTGCTATCTAGTAGGCCTGCAACGATACATTTTCTTACGATACGATACGTATTACGATTCATAGGTCACGATACGATACACGATACGGTACCTTAATAATGCGTTTGATCGGAAAAACAAAAGGATACTTTGAACATGGGCATGATCACCACCTTTGCAAGCTATGTCTTTAGCAGACATCTTCACAGAAACGGCATTATTACTGATTGGTCTCGATTCAAGTACTAGACCAATTGATGAAGATATAAAAGTTGAACTGCATTAATATCGAATTGACAACTCAAAACATTTTGTTTTATGAATTTAAATAATAATTGGTTGATATTATTTCATAAGATATAAGTATATATTGATACAATAGTGTGATTTGAATATAGTTAAATGTTCTACTAATACGTATCGGCTAACTTATGTGTGTTCCATGAAAATAGTGGAGTCCTAGTTTCTCATGGTCTTAGCTGTTCATTTGTTTACTGGCTAGTGTTTACACGAAGCATCCACGTGCGTTATCGATCAGGTTCATGTCCGCATGTTTAGGAACACAATATCTATATTCTGTTTGGATTTCAGTCCAATGAAGTATGTTTAAACACATCAGAATCTATTTCACACATGTATCCCATGATCATTAATCAGCAAATTAAATGCATCTGAATCGTTATGTATCGATACGTAGCCTTGCGATACGATACGCGAATCGTGAAACTTTGTATCGCGATGCACCGATACATCGGTGAATCGTTGCACTACTACTATTTAGTCCACTGATATTGTGGACAATGGACAATCCTCTGGTATAGTGGACTATGGACATGTGTTGGATGTAACACTGGTTGGTAGGCTGAGATTTGTGTTAACATTTCTATTATAATTTAATATTTATTGCCACAAATTATTTCAAATATGACTGCCATTGCGTATTGTCGAAGAATCTCAGCCATCTTTATGTCTATGAATCTCAGTTGCATTCAGGGTCGGGTGGTAGCGCAGTGGTAGAACAGTTGGACTTCGGAGCCAAAGGTTCCATGTTCAAATCCCGCCCAGGGGGGCCCGGCATCAATGTTCGCGAAAGTTACTTTTCTGACGCGATATTGCTAGGATGCGATGTCTGTAGAGTGGCAATGCAGTTATCATCCTTGGTCTTGTCAGTACCA
>JAUTBT010000951.1:0-10936 GCA_032361225.1 Lepetodrilus schrolli | reverse complement strand
CTCAGTGACACCACTACAGTAGCATGTGTCAGTATGATACACTCAGTGACACCACTACAGTAGCATGTGTCAGTATGATACACTCAGTGACACCACTACAGTAGCATGTGTCAGTATGGTACACTCAGTGACACCACTACAGTAGTATGTGTCAGTGACACCACTACAGCAGCATTATTCATTAATACACTCAGTGACACCACTACAGTAGTATGTGTCAGTGTGACACTCTCTTCTTGTTGTTACATCCGTACAGTGGCAAATAGTAGACCTATCTATAGTTAAAATAATACCTGGATATAGTACTAGTATTCATATTAAGTATTATTTCATTTTTTTTCTTTCAGCGGAGCTAAAGGATAACCTGTCTGCCTATGTGGAGACACACTTCCCAGTGGGTTTGGTCAAGCTTGTCCACTTCTCTGAACGTTTGGGCCTCATCAAAGCGAGGCAGACAGGCTCGGAGATGTCCACTGGTGATGTCATCGTCTTCTTTGACAGTCACATGGAGGTTAATCACGACTGGTCAGTTCCCTACTGTACTGCTGTACTGGCCACCGTGTTGACCCTATACATTGACATTGATTACATGGATGGGAGGGCAGATTATGGGAAGTCCCACTGAGCGTTAGATGATATAATTACACGGATGCACTTGCTTTCACAGTATCGAAAGGCCATTGTTCAATCATTGGCATATTTCAGTGAAACCTTAGTCAAACAAAACACTATGTTCAGTTCATGAATGTAGTCCGCCACAAGTATGTATCTATATAGTACCGGTATTAGTAACATACCCGGTATGTTTGGAATTTTCCATGTGTGTGTGAGCCGTCTGCAAGGTTCATTATATTTTACCAATTAACTATTATCACTGAGACAGATAAGCAATCGAAATTAATTTTGCAAAAGTAAGCATTCCATAGTAGCGGAACTTCATTTCTTGAGAATAGTCTGCGCTCTTACTGTTATTTTACGTCAGAAAACGGCATATTATTTTTTTAATGTTAATAACACCACAAAAAGGATGAAATGGCTGCTCCTAAGAGCTCCTATAGGTAGCATTCTCTGTGTTCTGTCTAGGCTGCAGCCCCTGCTGACTGAGATCAAGAAGGACCGGAAGACGCTGGCCCTAGGCTCACTGGACTATATCCGACCGGAGTCGCTGAACTACTCGTGGATCCCGGACTACTTCATACGATACGGCTTCGACTGGAGACTCGTATTCTTCGAGACGTACTTCCGGCCGGCACAGCACAGAACCGAAAATCATGTGCCCAAGCTGTGAGCTCACGATTAATCACTTAGAATTGAGATATATTTTAAATGTATAATTTTATATGGTTTACGTTCGTAACCTGTTCATGAAAATTCTGTAGCATCGTTTGAACCACTAGTAGGCCTATAGTATGCTACTTGGCATATATTAATGTACCGAATGCAATACATTACCTCGGGATAATTCATATGCCGGTTTGCAGTGGAACTGTGATGGTCGGCACAGCCTATGCAGTGGACAGGAGCTATTTCAAGGAGATCGGAGGTTTTGATAGCAAAATGAAAGTATGGGGAGGCGAAAATCTCGAGCTTGCATGGCGGGTGTGTGGACAATTTATTACTTTAAAGAACATAATACAAATACCAGATTGTTTCGTTTTGTATTGCGTGTTTCGGATGTGATGTACAGATATGATTACGACCAGTAAAAGTTGCATAAGTAAAAATAATACATATTATTCTCAAATATGAGAAGTCGACGTATTTCAGTTTGAAGTGCTAACTCGTTCCGAATTTTAGAATTTGTCGGGAATGTAAATGTACGTTCATGGCCAAACGTATAGGAAATTGTATGTTAAAATAATTAATACATTAATCAGTTTCATTAGTGAAGTTCAACCATATTTAATAGCATTGGTAATAACGTGTTGGTCATAGTTCTCACGGATTATGGGCGAATTATTCCCGTAACGACGTAAGCAACAATTCACTCATTCCATTATTTCGCTGTTCAAAGTGGTCAATGCGTTATATTGTCATGTTTAATTTACATAAATAACAAACTTAATAGTAGTAGTCCATCCGGTAGAAATGGCAGCTTGGACAGCATACTCCCCAGAAAGTAATGAAAAATTAGTGCACATTGATCCATTGACTGTGGTAAATGTAGCGTTTTAGCCATCCTCGAAACACAAACCATAGGCCTACTTAGCATTGGATGTTAATTAGGTATATGATCCGTGATACGAGGATGCTTTCGGGCACGGAAATATAGCCCATTATAAGTGGACGTATACTTATTCTTATCTTCCGTCACAGCGGGAATATTTCACCCATATGACATATATTACGGTATATTACGACGTAACTAACCAACTGTATGCTGGTAGTGTAGTAACATGGTATTTAACTACGATCAGGTGTGGATGTGTGGGGGCCGCTTGGTACACCTGCCATGCAGTAAGGTGGGGCACATTGCTAGGATACAACCGTATGCGTTCCCTGGGGGTAGACGTCAGACGGAGATATTCAACTATAAGCGAGCAGTGGAGGTGTGGGTGGATGAGAGATATAAGAAGTTTATCTACGAGTACTACCCGGAAATGGAGGTATGAAACAATTTAAAAAATGCTATGGGCAGTTTGTCACAGAATTGTTGACATATAATTCTTTCAACGAACTGTTACTAAATACAATTGAGTGTGATAATGACATACTAATTCATAAGTTCTCATTCAATTATGGAGATTTATCACATGATTGAAATGATTCCCCCCCCCCCCCTGAATATTGTCATTATAAGCAATAGGTGTATCTCAGAATGTGATACATATATAGATCTATATTAATACTAAATAATTAAACATATAGGCTTACATATAGTAGGCTACAATTGCTAACCTGCTAACACGTCCCTGGAATATACAGTAGTTAAGCAGCATCAACTGATTTATGTTGATAAATAATTATGCGGATACAGAAAATGGATGCAGGGGACCTAAGTGAACGACTGGCTCTGAAGAGGAGACTCAACTGCAAGAGTTTTACGTGGTTCCTGGAGACGATATGGCCGGAGCTAAATGTGTACGACAACAACTCACAGGCTTGGGGATCGGTCAGTTAATGGTTTACTGGAAGTACAACACGGGCTGTTTGTTTTGCGTCATTGACGTTAAGCTTTGCCAATGTTAAAAAATAAGTCTTTTCAGCATTGCAACAACCATATTTGTGTAGCAGTTTTACATAGGAAAGCATGCAATTCTAGTAAGATTGTACATTCAATCGAGAAATATGCCTAGGGATGAGATCAAAATACACTAATTGTTTTCGTGAAATGTGTGAAATCGCCGCATTATGTGAAATCGCCGCACAGAGATTGATATTTTAAAAATATTTCATGTTGTTTCTATTTAATAAAACCTGAAATATTTGAACATGTCATAAGGTGATATTGTCCTGTACACGTGCACGGTGTAGTTTAATTATTAAGAGGCCAGATTGCCTTTAGATTTTGAAGAAGTAAACTCTAGAAATGTCTAGTAACACCTGCATGGTCATATTTATTCTAGGCCAGAAACGTTCAGTCCAACCTCTGTCTAGACAACCACATGTATCTATTCCAAGCTCCCGAGCTACTCTCTGTGTATCCATGTCACTTCCACTATGCAACGCAGGTAAATTTATATTAAAATATTGTTTTAAACAATTACATGACGAGCACGATGTCGATGTAACACATGTTCCTTTTAATAAATGTAAAATTGATTTTCTTGAAAAGCTTAAACATGATTCCATTAATAATTGTGTAATGTGTGATCTAATACACGGTGTGCTTCAGGCGAAAACACTAGTTTTCAAAATAAAGTAATTATTTTTTCCCAGTTACTAATATTACGCCTAATTGTTCTATTGTTCTGCAGTGATTCATGTGGTCTTGGCATGTTATTTATTAATTAGTTGCGCATACGTTCACATGTATGGTTAATGTGCTGTTGGCGTATTCTGCGATGGTTCATATGTTGATAATTTCTTACTATGACGTTTACACGATTTCGCGACTGTCGATTGGCTAAAACATTATCACGTGGTAAAGGTTTACACGACAAATTGTTGCGTTCATAAAAGGTTTCAATTTCCGCGAATACTTTTGCCGAAACTACTTTTATTGGAATGTCAGCATTGTTCTTTTACGTCATGGCTGTCTGGACTACAAAGCCAAGTGACGTCACAGTGAAATAATTTACAACAGTGCATCATTATATTTTACGCTTATATCTTTTCTAGATGCAGGTTTTCATGACTACATATAGTCAATTACCATATTTTGTGTACGTGCACGTCATCTAACGACTAACTGAATCTAACGTTATAGCAACATGATTCCAGTCGCAGCTAGTATCAGATTCTAACAATAATATCCTGTCTGACGGTTTAATGATCGGGTCATGCAGAAGTTTGTCCATTGATAAACACCTAGTATAATATGCATTTTATGAACATGGCTAGTAACTCACGAACTCCTACCTTCATGTTGTTTTAATAACTGTTCCTTCCCGATCATATTTATCAAGAAAATGCTCTACATAAAAACGAGTCGACAATGGGAAGTCCCACACTGAAAATGTCCGTTTGATTGCATTAATGCGCCACGGTTTATGAATTCATCACTGCCATTAGAAATTAGTTCGTTAGAAATTATAAGAAATGACCGTCATTTTATAGTTGTTAACTGAAGTATGAACGATGTGAAAGTGCTGGTTAAAACTCTGGTGAGAACGTCGGAGCTTGCGAGTTTAACCGGCACTTTCAAATCATTCATACTTCAGTGAACAACCATAAACTGACGGTCATTTCTTAATTAACGTGTTTTGGTCACGTATTCTGCAATGGTTCACGTGTTGTTGGTCACGTGTTCTGCGGTTGTTGACGTGTTGTTGACGTGTTCTGCAGAGGTTCACGTGTTGTTGGTCACGTGTTCTGCGGTTGTTCATGTGTTGTTGACGTGTTCTGCAGGGGTTCACGTGGACGAAAGACGGCCTGTTGCGGTCAACGTTGCAGTGTGTGATTGTTATGGAGTACCATGAAGGCGCAAAGCCTTTCCTGGAGGATTGCATCGTAGGCCGAAAAGATCGGTGGAGACACCATAAGGTAGCTGTACAATAGTCACCAGTTTGTTCTATACTCAACAGAATTAATTAAGTGCCAGTAGCTTTGTTGAACAGTCAAATTTCTCTTCAATACCTTGCACTGGAAGCTTCCTACAATATATACGTGTAGCCCCTTAATTTATTTTATTGAATATCTATATTACCATATTGTATTTGTGTCAGTACCAGCAGGGCTGCGTTCAATGGACAATACAATATAATACGTTTCTCTATATGTAGTAGTTCGCTGAACGGGTTAGTAGGAAAATAACAGGAAATCGGTTTGCGCATGCGTCCAGCCCATTCGCTTCATGCTTTGGGTTTTCATAACCTTCAGCTCTTTGCATTGCATTGGATTGCAAACACACGTTATATTAGGTTATTACAACGTTGTGTGTTTGCCGGGTAGACGGCCATTAACTGACTAGAAGTGATACGAGCGTCATAGTATTGGAAGCTGCCCTTGAACAAAACAAAATTCAAACAAAAAATAAAGCTAGATTGTTATTCGATATGCTCTTTACTTGACAAATTGTGAGTGAATTTATTACTATATTCATTAATTTATGTCATGTACATTTGTCTGCGTTTTAGTATGGACTCCTCCAACATATACTTAGTGGGTTATGCATGAGTTTAGACAACAACGAGCTGGTTATGAAGACGTGTTATTCAGATGACCCAACTCAGCAGTGGACTTTCAATATATACAATAAATGACTACTTTGTCTTAAAATATCTCGTACATGCAATGCGTTTGTTTCCCATATCACTTCACATATGCTGTGAAAGACGACCGATCCTGCTGGCTGCGCATTTATAGAAATTCTATCGTGGTTGAGCGAAAAATATGGTTGTTGTAATGCTGAAAAGAATTTTTTTAACATTGGCAAAGCTTAACGTCAATGACGCAAAACAAACAGCCCTGTTGTACTCACTAAACTGCCAACATGGAAATATCTTGGTTGGTTGTTGATTTGGGGTTAAAGCCAGTTCAAGATTTGTTCACTAGCATCATGGCTTGAATGCAATTGCGCTGCTTGTACTAGTCTGGATTTCCACCATGTTTTAAAGTGCTAGCTTAGAATATCACATGCCGCAGATAGAACATGGGTACCCAACTCAAGACACAGTATATCGATTTTGAGCCCAGTCCTTGTTTTACCCCTTTAATGCCAAGAGCCAAGCAGGGAACAACAAGTACTATCGTTTAATCTCTTTTGATCGAACCGGGATCTTAGCACTGGGCCGATGCTCCAACCATTAAGCCACCATAATCACCATGTCAGGGTTTTGCACAGAATATGATTAAGTAACAACACTGTAGCTGTTTTTTTTAACTGCCTACCAGATAGGCTTTTTGTATATTGCCGCCCTCTACCAACAGCTCATACCTTTTAGGGTCAGCTGAATTATTTCAAGTGGATCTGCTGTAGTCAGAAGATGGTATATTACAACTTCAAGCCATCGAATTGAAGCATTCATCAAATATATTTACATTACCATTATATAAGAAATGTCTCCGTAAACCGAATTTGTAAGATCATTCTATGAAATTATCGACACTGCAGCTTTTTCTTTTTAGTTGTTGAAAGTCCAAGCACATTTGCATATCATATAACATGGAAGTATTTGAAGATTACCACCAAAACATCGAGTATCCAGACAGTTGCCAAAACATAAGAAAACACATCCTGCAATGTAAATATTTTGGTTTATTTGTTTTGAATAGTTTGCAAAAGAGTTGGGTCCAAGATTTGTTCTTGAACAATAATATACAATAGCACTCCAAGTGAAAAGCTTTACAATAAAAAAAGAAGAAGAAAAGATGACACTCCATTCTCTGGTGGCCATGGCAACTTTGGTAATGGATGTATCGATGATAACCAGAGAAATAACTAATTAGCAAAAAAAAATTTGTTAAGTCAAAGCCTGTTGTTCGGCAATTGCCTACGGGGCAGTATTGCTACATTGTGGCAGTAACTCGGTGAAGCTTGCTACGACCATCTGAGTACAATAATATCTCCCTCGTGATACACATGATGTACTCACTGGAATTATTCAGGTTGATATGGAAAAGGTACACAAAATTGAATGCAAGCATAAATAATGTTTTAACTTGTTCTTGTTCACAAAATACACTCCTGAGAGTGTAAATAGAAGAAAAATTGATATTTATTTAAACAGTAGACCAGTCTTGTCATCCTATGATGAGAACTTCCTGCAAGGGAGGTAATGATGTGGATGTGTTGTGACGGAGACAGTGGACAGCATGGCAGGGGAGGTAACTCAAGGTTCGGGTCCCTCCGATGCCTGTGGTGGTCCAGAAGGAGCGGTGGAGTCTCCACCTTGTTTCTTCACGCCGGAGACAATGTCATCAATCCTCAGCAGCAGAACAGCCGTCTGGACAAAATATATAACACCACGTTCTAAACTAGGAATATTACAGATATTTGAAGTTTCATCAGCCTGGTATTTCTGGCCAGCTTAACACAAACGTAATGGAGAGATTTAACCCCTCGCCCCCTTTTTTCATAAAATAATTGGGGTATAGAGCCGCTTTCAATATTATTTCACTTATATCACGGCTTGTCAGTTTAGGATAGGAGGAAACCCGCAACATCCATGGCTGGTACTGACAGACCAAGGATGATAACTGCATTGCCACGCTAGTCAGTGCATCCTATCAATATCGAGTCAGAAAGATAACCGTCACGAACATTGATGCAGGTCTCTCAGGGCAGGATTTGAACCTGGAACCTTTGGCTCCGAAGTCCAACGTTCTACCATTGCACTACCACCCACCCATATTTAATCCTCCGACCACATGGGTGGCGGTGAGGGGTCAGGACACCTACCTCCACGGCCGTCTTCAACACCTGTGTTTTGACAGTCACTGGCTCCCACACACCGAAGTCGCACATGTCCACGATGTTGCCCGTCTCACCGTCAACTCCCCACGTCTGGTTGCCTGGTTTGGCGTGCTTCGCCTGGGTACAGGAAGTTATCAATACAGATACATGTATTCCTGCCGCAGAATCAAACTATTGTTGGAATAGATGAGGTGTTACTCACAAAAAGGTGCGCCAGCACCAGATGACTTTCATCAAAAAGATCATGTGCCTTTAACCATATAGCTCAACGGAATATGGATGTAACATTTTCCTGAGAAATTACTACAACAAATCTAGTGTGAGTGGCGAGTTATTGTGTTTATGTCACAGTGGGAATCTTTTACCCATACACAACGATGAAACAAACATCTAGCGATAATGGGGAGTTTTCAGTTTATTTGTATTGTTTTTTTAAGTTTGTAGGTGAACTCAGCGAATACCAAACCAGAAATCTGGCTCAGATGGATTGTTTCACCCTGTGATCTAGCAACGTTTATAACACAGCTATGTCTGGTAAGGACATGACCATTTCCTTGTTGCAAGGTATCGAAGGAACTAGATTTTATCCTGCTGAGCTTTATGTATGGTTGCCTCCATTCTATGACATCCCCACAATAAGTCGACTACCAGGACTCCCAGCAAGCTGTCCTCACCCTGAGAGCGGTCAGAGTCCTGATGGTATTGGCGCCACAGTTCTGTATGATAGTTCGTGGCATGACCTCCAGAGCACGGGAGATGGCACGGTATGGCCACTGGTGCACTCCGGTGATACTCTTGGCTTTCTCATTGAGGGCCTGCAAGTAGACGAGTAGGTCTGTTAAAAATGGCAATAAACAATTTCATAGACTCAGCTAAAGAAGTGCCATGGACCCACAGAGTGAAAATGATAAATATTGTCAACATACATAGTTCGCTAAAAACATTTTAAAACACGAGTACATTCGGACTTGATTTGACCAAGATGGTATCACAGTTGCATCTCCTACCTATTCCAACTATCCTAAGCTAGATCCCTACTCCACCTGACTTGAGTTAGATCCCTACTCCACCTGACTTGAGCTAGATCCCTACTCCACCTGACGAGCTAGATCCCTACTCCACCTGACGAGCTAGTTCCCTACTCTTAACTCGAGTTTAATGCACACTGTGACTCACCTGAGCTAGCGCCATCTCAGTGGCACCCCCTCCTGGTGTCAGGTGAGGCTCAATCATGACGTTGCGTGCCACGTTCATGGCGTCCTGGAGGTTTCTCTCCACCTCGTTGAGGATGTCCTTGCTGGCGCCACGCAGGAGGATGGTGCATGCCTTGGGCTCCTTGCACTTGGTCAGGAACGTGAAGTAGCTGTCAACAGTCAACATGGCTACGTGACCAATGAACAGGGAGACATCAGACTTTGTAGGGGAATTGAAAACTGTAGGGCTAGACTAGACATTGTGAAGCGACATAGAACTGATATTTCACTCGGAGATCGTGACAAAGGAAAACTGCAGAGTTAGAGATAATGCTGAAGTATCTGGAGTGTATCCGAAGTCAATTGCAATCAAATTTCACAATCTAAAACTACAGTTACACCTAGCCCGATAACGAGTGAGTGAATTATTTTTTTTACGTCGCAGAGGGAATCTTTCACCCATACGTGACGACCCCGATAATGAGAAAACGGTTTTAAATTTTGTTAGTCCGACCGTGTACTACATATTGCACTCAAAACGTTTTGTACACTTACTCATCTCCGATCTTCTCGATTTCAAACAGCCCACAGCCTGTTCCCACATCATCCTCTCTCAACTCGTCTGTTCGGTTGGCAATGGTGGCACCACAGGCCCTGAAAACACCAATAGTTTCTTAGCTGGACACAAACCATTCACCTGCATCAAGGTACTCATGGAGTGACAACTCGGTGAAAAACGTTTGTAGGTGAACTCAGCGAATACCAAACCATACATCTGGCTCAGATGGATTGTTTCACCTGGTCATTTAGCAACGTTTATAACACAGCTATGTCTAGTGGAGACATGGCCATTTCCTTGTTGCAAGAATGAAAGAAATGTTAAACCTTAAGACTTGGAAATTGCAATGGTATTTCTGTACATGTGTGCAAAATAAACAACCAATGTGCAGCTCATAAACATGCGTAACTGTAAATGCATTGCATGTTTTATCTTTCATTTCCAAAATGTTTAGCCTAACATAGCAGGTTTGCACCATGCTCAGGCTAATAATGCCACTGTCATGTCCACACACCTGGCTATCCTGTTGTTGTCAGACTTCCGCACTCTCCTGATGACACTGATGTTGGCTTTGACGAAGAAATGTTGTGCAAGATCAGATACACCCTTCTCTGTGACAATGAGGTCTGGTTTTACAGCAATAACTTCATCACAGATCTTCTTCACATAGTCTTCCTCGAGCTGCAGCATCTTGCTGAAATTTCAGTGAAAAGTATCCATGAGCAAAGGAATAAAGTGTGAGAAAACCTTCCTAGTTTTAAGAATAGTTATCAATTTGAAGAATGTATTTTGCATAGTTTATTGCAGTCTCGATATTAGTCAGATTCTTACAGCAAATACTTCAATACTTACGTAAAATCCTCTTCTTTCGTTATTTCGATATTTGTCTGCAAGAGAAGAGAAAACAACATTTTGAATTTGACAAATAAAAGTAATATCCTCGATATTTTTACATTATTATGATGTATTCATCCAATTCAAACAGGTCTAAATAATTATTGGCATGTAGACATGTCTCAAGTCTCATAGTGCCACTTGTACAAGCCTTAGTGTCACTTGTACAAGCCTTAGTGTCACTTATAGTTAATTAGTTTTTTTGTTTGTTTTTTTATTGGGGTTTTAAGTCGCTTTCAAGATTCTTTCACTTATATCACGACTTGTCAGTTT
>JAUTBT010000950.1:0-10937 GCA_032361225.1 Lepetodrilus schrolli | reverse complement strand
ACATTCAGCGCTACGGATGTTGCGGGTTTCCTCCTGCCCTAAACTGACATGTCGTGATATAAGTGAAAGAATCTTGATAGCGACTCTAAAACCCAAATTTATAAAATAAAATTATAATTAAAATATAAAAAAATTAAATTTATCTTTGTAAATGAGTAGTTGGTGACTGGTAGGTTGAATTCATGTCAAAAAAATATAATTGATATCTGGTTGTTTAATTGCTGCTTTTTAGAAAGCTCTCGGTCTAAGATCTCATCCCATCATGAAAGAAATCAATTTCTCATTCTGTTTTCACATGACAGCATTTGGAAATTAGTGTCTGCCATGGTTTCACTGTATTAGGTTACAGTGTGACAAAACCATGGCTGTAAATGCAATAGTAGTGACGGTCACGGGATTATTAGTTTTGGTTGATTAAGTACATTAGTCTAGAAAGCAGTGAAAGTAGGAAGCACAACATCAGCATCAACATGTATAATCGACTTGAAGTTGTCACAATGTAACACATGGGAAACCACTGTTTGAATTTTACCATAGTTGGTCATTTTCAACAACTTTCCCCTCATATTGCCAATAGCAATATCCATGACCATGTACCCAAATTAGGTGTAGATCATGGGCAAATAACGAATGTATATTTCCTTGAATATGACAAAGACAGCTTTTTTTCCCCCCCTGAAACCATGCTGTGTGTAACAAACGGAACATTTTCTTTAAAATATTACCAGACCAGCCCCAAAATATCTGGTCCAACAGAGGTTAGCACTGAAATAGTTATCAAGCGGTGCGAGTACAGTTACAAGGCCAGACAATAACTTCTATCAACCTCAAATAGTCTATATTCACGTCCCTTGCATGTGACAGCCAATAATCAAGTTTAAAACCGGTCGATTCATATGTTTGAGTTTGAATGAGGAGTACAAATCACACTAAATACACAACTAAAATATCTTAAGTATATAGACAAATTATTGTAGAATTGTAATTTACTCATTTTGATTGATGATGGTAGCGCTTACGGATGGATTTTGAAGGATACTGTTCACATCGATGAACACTTTTCGTTAATTGGCCTTTTGCAACTGTTTACATTTGTAGTCGCCGATGAGCACGTTACTAGTACTAGTACTTAAAAAAATACTTTTTGAAAAATGTGTGATATCAGTACCGCATATATGTAAATTGTATCATTTGTGTCTGCTAAATGTAAGTGTGTTACAGTAATAAATGGATTAATAATATTCTTATCCAACTAGAGGTGGCTAAAGTATTCTACTAGGTAAAAAATGTGATCTACCCCCTCCCTGTAGCCACCAATTCTGGAGAGCTACCTAAGTGGCAGTGATTTGGGGTTGATTGGAACAATTGGCGTATTTATACATGTAGATGGTATTTTGGAGGTAAAAAGCTATGTCACAATATGTGACAAATGTATTACTTTGTCGCATATTGGTGAAAGATTCCTTCTGCGACATCAAACAATAACTCGCTCACTCAGTCATTGCTATTTCTGGAAAATATTTCGAAGCAATTAATAATATATTTAAGCCATGATTGCTGGTAAATATTGCCAAAGGTCCCAAGTTTTCCCTACCTACCTACCCTATTTTGAAAATCAATGTTACAGCAAACACGCCTATATATTATTTTGGCCTAAGCGACATCGGTGAGATAATCTTCTAAATTGCTCTAAACCTCGATTCAAACTGCAATAATAAAAGATAGATCTAGATGTAACTGCTATAGAAGAAATTTACATGTACATGTTGCCATAAACATTACTTTCAGATTAGTGTTTAGAAATGTGTTATTAGTAACGTAGTTACGGTATGTAGGATAGTACAACTAGCATGTAACATTTTTATTATTATATGTGATTGATATTTGGCAAACTGTGGCGTCATCTGTTCTGTTTTGTGAATGTATCATTACATTGATGTCTAACTCTGGTTTTCTTTCTCTTTTGCAGGAATGGGTTTCAAGCCAATGCCATTTTTAGAAACAACTTTGATTAGATATGACAGAATGATTGAGAAGACCTATAAGCCCCATGTCGACCACATTAAGAAATATATAGAAAAATGTAAGTGACGTCCGTCAGTGAATGTATGTTGTCAGATAAATTGAAAAACTGTAATAGAATTTTCTGCAATGGTTGAATATCTCTGCTTTATAATCTGTAATGTTTCTACAAATGTTTTTCTGGCATTACACACAAATTATTGGAAACCAATACGTATTTCAATTAATTCCGATTTGTTATGAATAAACATTTTTAAAAGGCTCAATTTGCACGTGCAGGTGTGAGAAGTGCATCAGCATATGCAAATTAAGCTTTTTTTTGGCTGCTATGCAAACATATTTAATTATTATTTCCTCATAGCAATGGAAAGATTTTAAAAATTAATGTTATATTTTATCCAGGTAGTATACCAAATTTAAATTCAAAATAGGGGCATCAATGAATTTCATGCCAAACTATAACCAACTGCTTTATTTCAATATCTTTTTTTTTGTACAGGGAGTAAACTGCAAGATGGCTCTGATGTTGTCAACTGCACCGGCCTTGATGGCATCCGTGTGGACGAGGACGTTCCATGTGCCGTCGATTTCAACAAGACGCTTGAAACCTGTGGCGAGAACTACGGCTATCCGGAAGGAAAGCCGTGCATCTTGTTGAAACTAAATAGAGTGAGTCCACTCTCCTTGATGTCTCACCATAGTTTGTGTCATGCCATTATTGAGATGCTAGTAGTACCCTTGATAGGAAGATTCAGCAGTTTTGAAAATGTGTGTTTCAAGAAAGTTCATTTTCAATCCATTTCATCTCGCGGTAACTCCCATTATCTCCAGCATGGAGCAGTCATATCATTCTGTAATGTGTGGACAGATTTTGTTCCCCTGTTAAATGTATGTAAGCAGATGGCATAATGTTTTGGTATTTAATCACTGAAATATTTAACTTTAAGGGGGCATGGCCCAGGGGTTTATAAACTGGATCAGTTAATTGATATCACAACATTGGTGTGATTTGAATGATTGGGAAATATTTTCCACTGTCGTACATGACTTATTGATCTTCAAATATCTTCCGATATTGTAGGGGGCCTATTCTCAAAATGTTCTTGCGATCGTAGGACAATCTTAATTTTGTATAGTAGGGCTATGAAAATGTTACGAAGATGGCAAGAACATTTAGAAAATGCGGTACGTACAAACCTTCCAGGAAACACAGGCCTGTACTTGTAGTAATATAGATAGTTTGTATCATGTTTGTGCATGTACTGAATTGTGGTACGATGTATTCACATTTTATCTGTTTTCAGATATTTGACTGGATTCCCGTGCCATACGAGACAGATGATCTGCCCGGTAATATGCCCGAGAACTTGAAGTCCATCTACGACCAAACCAAGATCTGGATCAGTTGTGATGGAGAGGTTAGTTGTATTTGTAGTAGATCATTTGTACTTTAAAATAGCAGCAGCTTACATTTTATTAAAATTTCTTTTTTTAAATTATTCGATTTATTGTGGTTTTCCCGTGTATAGTACACTATCGTGTATAGGACACACCCACTTTCTCAAGCAAAAAAAAAAGGGGAGTAACTCGGTTTCTGTGAATAATACGCAGCACCCCTTTCTCGAGTCCCAACTGACAATGTAATTCCTAACATGGGGCTTCATCATTAAATTAAATCATTAAATTACGGTAAGCAAGATGTTATTTCAAACATGCTGGGTGCAAAATACACTCTTTAATGACGTGTTAGAGTGTAAACTTTTGTCGACTCTCGATCCACAATATTCCGCATTCAGACTTAGATATGGCAACCAACAATAGAATGTACCCAAAATCCAAAATAGTAGAAATCTGTTCCGAGGGGAAAACACATTTGCCGATCAAGATTGCTATCACAGCACTGCCATACCTCAATGTTGCTTCCGTCAGTGATCTGATGTTCAAAATGGCAAAGCCGTGGTTTTCGATCGAGTCTTGAAAAAAAACAGTTTAGAATTTAATGGTCTTGGATTTTGTGTGTGTACATCCTAGCACACTATGGGTACTTTCTTCAGTTCCTATTTCACTACATGTGGTACCCCTGGCACACATCTAGAGGGAAACTTGTGCAAACAGTTTATGAGCTATAAATAAAAGCATTTTATGTGGCCCATCACAAAAATTATGACATAAGCAAAGGGACGTAACTCTAATAACCTATGTAAGAATAAGCAGGAATGATAAAATCCATTTCATTGGATATATCTTTACACCAAATTCATTGGTTGGCTGTTTGCGCAAGTTTCCCTATAGGGGTACCATGAAATTAAATGAAAACGGAATGGAATTAAGTACCCATGGTGTGGGAGGATATGCCAGCAGGTGCTTGTGTGGTGCGAAGAGGTGGCTGGTACTGATGGACCACGGTCGCATATCGGTGAAAGATTCCTGCTTCAACGTAAAGCAATGAGATGAAAATCAACATTATGGTCATCATGTTTCCTCTTCTTCAGAATCCCGGGGACAACGACAACCTGGGCACCATCGAGTATCTGCCAACACAGGGCTTCAACCTGCACTACTTCCCTTACAAGAAGCAGAAGGGCTACGCACAGCCCCTCATCTTTGCACGCCTGTCCAACATCCAGCCAAACGTGGGCATGCTCATCGAGTGCAAGGCTTGGGCCAAGAACATCTGGCACGACAGAATGGACCGCCAAGGAAGCATTCACTTCGAAATCATCGTGGATTAATGTCGGCTGATCTCATTTTAACTTTTAGGCATTTATCAAGTCGGAATACTCGGGAAGGCACACAAGTCGTAGTGTCAGATCAGATTTTGAGACGCAGTCTAGCGCCGGCGGCTAACTTCATTCCTCGGTAGAATATTGAATTTTATTTCTGGAGGTTGTGCAAGGCCGTGGCCACCAAGGTGTCCACCACCCGTATCTGGTACGACTCGTGGGAAGTTCCCTTCATCAGGAGAATTAGGGCCGCAGAAATTAATCTTAAGGGAAGCACGGATAGAAAAATAAAAAAATAAAATATATATATATATAATGATTCAAATGTGATAAAAACAAAATAGTTGTGAGAATGGGAGATGAAATTTTTCAGTATGTAAAAATGTATATAGACATTTATTTAGCAATTTTTTATGTTTTTAGCTTGATCACTATTGATCATAACAGTTCTATTGGATGTTAGTGACTATAAACATAATTTTTCAGAGTTTAAGCAAATTTATGGTTGTCATTATGAAATTCAAGTGACAATCTCAGAACCTTGGATAGTGTAGTGTCTAGGGTCATATTTTATGTATATATATGGATGAATTTTGTAAGCGAATTATCTTATAAATATCATACTCGGATCTTCATAAGAAACTGAGCACTTTACAGGGCTGCCTCATGTCTTGTAGGAAGTGGCATGTGTATTTCCGTGTTTCGTAGCTGTAAGAAATGCCTTTATTGCTGTACAAGGCCTGTAGAGTGCTCAAATTAAGCTAGAGTTTCACATAAAAACAAACGAACGAAAAATTAAAAATTTACAAAAAATACACAACACTTTTTAATCCTTATTAATGTTCCATGTGTTACATAGATGTCTAGGAAATCACCCTGAAGCATGCAAACCTACCCAGATGTGGACAAGTGTTTATCATTGTATTTGGTACATGGGTGGCTGTGCTGTCTGCGTGTATGCGTGTGTGTCCGCATGCCAGATTTACAAGATTTAGACTGGAGTTCAGACTAGAATTGTAATCGAAAGTCTTTTGACATGAATCTGTCGCATGTTGAAAATTGGTCACATATTTCATCCATGATGTAACATCCATTTGTCTGTTCGTTTGTCTCCTAATTTGACTCAAGTTACCAGCCAGGAATTCCGGCTACACTTATTTTAACTTTATAAGACCAAAATTTTATTTACATTATAGACATTTCTGAACATAATTCATAATTGATTTAATAAGCTCCACACTGACTGGATTAGCACTTTTAGTTCCCTATAATAAAGTATTTTTCAAGATATTAACATCTAAAATAAGAAAAAATTGATTCGATGTCTGTTGGGAAGTCGGCCATTTTACTAGGAGTTCAAATTCTGTAGGGATGAACTAAAACATTGAAAGACTTTGGCAGACTAAATGTACCTGAGCACTGTATGTATGTTGATGAGCAGAACCGATGGTTGCCACGAACCATCACCAACCTCGCCCAATCGTTTGCACATTCCCGTAATAAGCTAGGTAATAAGTTAGGTATATAACACGTGTGTGATATATTTGTGTGTGTGATAACTTGAGACATTCTATTCGGGGAGGAATCTTTATTTGAAAATGGGTTGTTGGAATATGCCCTCTTGTGTGAACAGTACCGGAACCAAAGAGTCCCTTAATGGCCCTTTGTATTGAAAATGACTGCCATTGTACGTGCAATGTGGTATTTTATTCCAATCAAATGAACATTTCTCCTTTCCATTTTGTCATGCAAGAAGTTTATCTGGGTGGTCTGCAAAGAGAAAGAATCCATGTTGTTCATGTCACCAGTTCTATGCATTTCTACATTCATGTCAAACTTTTACTTTTTTGTTCATAAGTGTTATAGGTCTTCTGTGTATTAATGGATTATTTGAAACAAACTTTGATTCATTGTGTTGTACATTTATTGTGAACCGATTGGGTTACAAGTTTCTTATTATGTTTTCAGTAATGTTGTCCCATCCTTCATATATTCAGAACTTTGCATGTACTTATTTCGCATTTTTAAATGTTACCCTCATCCATCCTTTTACTCTACGGTATTTCAAAGTATTCCACAGCTGTAAGATTCATTCTTGTTTAAATTGTACACCTTAGCGGGGAAACCCAGTTTTTCTCCACTAAGGTTAAACTTTGGCTTTAGTTCTGTACACCATAGTAGATTGTTAACCAGATGTCTGTCAACAGAATAAAGTTTTGTTTTCATAATATGTTATTGTGGTCAATGGAGACGACTCGAAATATAGAAATGCTTGCAGTTCTTGAATGCTTTGTTTTATGTACAACGACCAACGGTTATAAGTGGTCTTGTCCTGCAATTCAGTGAGTACCAGTCGGGTGGATACAGGAATTTGAAAAGATTTGGGGTGCAGAATCTGTTGTAGAAAGTTGTGAATGAGCTCTTTTACCTGCAGGTTGGTTGGTGTATGATAACCTTATCTGGCCATTGGACTATATGATTCAGTGTTCGAATTAAAGGGGGTCATTTGAAAATCGGCTAAATTTACGAGATATGAATACAGTTCAATAATTGTCCATGAGATAGGTACAGCTGTAGAGTGCATCATGTGAGATGTGTCCACGAGGTACAAAACATGTTGCAGGCAATAGCCATGAGGGACAGAAACATCTTGCAGTAGTGTTCATAAGACAACTAAGATAATGAAACCATACGATGTCATGCTCAAGCACACATTCTATATGGATTTGTGAACATTTGTGAATTGAGCATCAAATCATGCTAAAAAAACAAGTTACGTAGTCTCGGGGCCTAATCTTGTACACTACACGTCCACACGATACTTGCCACAACGAGGACAATGCCTTGGATTCCTATCGCATCAGTTTGAGCGATTCTAAAGTCACAATTTCGTATACTTTTCGTGTGGCTTAGCTCGTTATTAACTGCTTGGACATTTCCCCAACGACTAACTGAAAGTATGCATTATGCTTATTTAACCCTATAGTTAACATAATCTTGTAGTAACTGGTTATAAAACGCGGTAGAGAATCTGAACTCCACAGAGTTGTAAAATATGTACATACAAGCTACGGGAATTAAATGCGGGACAATGAGCCCATAAAAAACCGGTCAAATTTAGAGGTCGTGCTTAGTCACGTGATACAGGTGTGTGCATGAGCCGGGAGTATATTTGGAGGTCAAGACAGAGGTAAAACTTAGCCAGATGACACTGACAGAAGGGACAAGAGTCGTGGCCTGGGAACAATATACGACATTCGCACATTCTCGCAAAATGGGATAGTCGGCATATCGACCGTATGCATGCTCTCCGCGTAGTTCATTAAACATGAACCATTAACGATGCAATTATACCTTGTATGCAGCATAATAACGATATATTTGCTAAATGCTAGTCTACATCAAACAGATTTTTATAAATGTGTCTACAAGATGCACATTCTGTTTTTAAGATCGACATGTAAAATCTGTATGAATGAATGTTCTTAGGCTACGGTATATATAGTTAATATCACTTCATTCTCTCAATGCATATTTTATGACATTGTAATTCAAAACGAGTGTGACATTTATATGAGATAAATATTATGGATTCGTTATTGCATATTCATATAACCTTCGTTTAGTCCAAGAAATAGATAGTGGCATAGTTTGAATAAATCTTGATAGGTTTGTTCCATCTGTTAGGTACATAAATGTCACCGATTGCTAAATTTAAACATATATGTATAATGAATCCCGAAATAGATTTGAATATATCTATTCGCACTTTCCTCATCTCAGCGCATTTCATGCCATGTATGACTATTCCACAAGAAATTTTGTTTTTATATTCAAACATTCGTTTCATGGACGGCGTTTTACTCCAGTTATTTATAATCACGTGACTTCCGTGGGTACAGCCCTGGTAATACTACTGTTATTAACTATATTATAATAATAATAATAATGGCGTGCGCATGTATATTACCAATAAATGCGCCAAATCCATACTCGAAATTATGTTCAAAGCGCTATGCATACATATATATATATATATAGCTGTATCTTCCTTCTCAACTCAATCTGCCTTCTTTTTTTTATAGTTTCAATCTCATCCTACCAGATACACATTTCTTCCTGGATGAACATTGGGTATTTTCGAACTACGCCTTTATATGGTGGTACCGCGTCTAACTCACGAATTTAAACTGTGACTACATTATTTGATATAAAAAAAAATACGAGAGATAGAAATACGCGGCCTGTACGAGCGTTCTCTGGATGACCCAGTCGCCGGTATGGGGATTGCCCTGGGGTCAGCTTGCCTTGTCTGTCAGTCATGTCACATGTGAGATCTGACGGAAACAATGGTGACAACGCTATACTCTTTACGACATGCAACTCCCATGTATATATCTGATAAATGTATGCCTATATGACCGACCCACCCATAGTCTGCCTGGTCCATTCAGTATTCTAAATAATTTATGTTTGATTTACATAATCTGTAAATGACCGGTCACGAAACCGTGGATGAATGTTATATTAAAATACTAGTAATTAACCGTTTGATTATAAGCATACTGTAAGTAACATAAAAGTATACCATATATACAGAGACGTTCTTGGTAGTTTATAAATTACTTTGATATTAATTATTATACAGAAAACACATGTTAACTGTAAAATAGTTTAGGATTGGTTTCGAATCTATAGTATTCAAACGGATTTTCATAAGGTTTGGATTCATGGATATGCGGTCGTCTAATGTGTGACCATATAACCTTTCAATGACTGACTTTCAACACCTTTATCTTAATAATAAAAATGAACAACTATTCCTACGTGAATATATACCGGTATGATAAAGTATGTTCCTTCTGTATATTGTATATAGATATATTAAATGCAGAGGAAGATGTAAGGCACGTGTTGCATGCTGTTATAGTTATACATGTTCATGCAGATGAATACGTCTTCCACTATGGCCTAATGCTTCAGTAGGCCTACGGTTTTCGCAATGCAAACATACACGCTATATATAGACCAGTGTACCACTGACCGACTTGCTACACAAGGTGACATGATTGAAATGCCGGTGAAAGAGAAAATTATACAAATAAAATACTGTTTAATGCACCCCCCCCCTCCCCTCCACCAAACACACACTCGCGCGCACATATATCCAACCTTCAAGTAGGCATGTATGCAATTCTAGGCCAATACACGCATGTGCATGTATATCTATTCCCGTTACACTATTTTCACTCTATCCGCACCGGGATAACTATTTATAACATTATACACGGCTATCTATAGAACGCTATTAAAAATCCAATTGCATATGCCAACGTATACATGCATATTTATAACACTACAGTGAACATATAATGGTACGCTTGTAGAACACGTATAATCCCATCGACAATTCCGTTTAATACTAACCGTACACATGCTTATAGAAATACAAGTGTATGCACTGTATAAACCTGCCTATATATGGAACAATATATTATACTAGTATTCTAAATGATTTATGCAGTGTATACAAAAAAAAAGGTATTCTAATTTGGACATCCATATATAACGGTACACGTAGATCTTTCATCACATCAAGCATTAGATATCATTAATCTCCCAAACTACATTCATATTTCATGTGCTTACTGTGAACTTAACACATTGTCATATACAACGCTTATTTAGCGATTTACATACACGTACACGCTTTATTATATAACGGCACTATATAGACGTCACTGAGGACGTTTTCTTTGAAGGAATAGTACTTTTCACTTCATGTATGTACTTGCAAGCATTATACGACTGACAAATATGTTCATAAATGGTCTGGGATATTATGCAATAGTCTCAAGGTGTACCATTGAATGGACATCTTACCAACCAGCTCCCCGGGGGACAATGGCATGACGAAAGTCAAATATGTAATGTTATATGCACATAGGTATAGACCCAAGTCAAAATGTCAGATTACAGAACAATTTATACAACATATAGAGACACCATTGGCATTCTATGCACATGGAATGCTTTTTATTTAAGGATCATACTCATTTAGAATAGAATTGACTGAACCCGAGTTTATACAGAACTTTTAGCTAAAAGAATTATTAGCAACTTTTATAGCAACTTAAAATACTATCTTGGACAGTGTGTGTGTGTGTGTGGGGGGGGGGGGGGGGGGGGGGG
>JAUTBT010000949.1:0-10937 GCA_032361225.1 Lepetodrilus schrolli | reverse complement strand
GCCCTAAACTGACAAGTCGTGATATAAGTGAAAGAATCTTGAAAGCGACTTAAAACCCCAATAAAAAATAAATTTAATAAATTTTAAAAAATAAAAACATCACTGATGTAATCATCTTGGGTATACAATATTAACCCTCTCCCTGCTGGATTAGGGACAGACACTGCTCTTTATGGCATCTCTGGTTGCCTTCAGCAGGGAGAGGGTTAAAAGAAATTGAAAACAAGAAACTATCCACTGATATAATGAAGTATTTTAGACATAGTTTTGTGTTACATCATAACTAATTGGTCGTCTCGTATGTGTGGAAGATTCCCACTGTGATGTAAAACAATAATTCCCTCACTCACTTGGTAGGTCTGAAAATAGTGTGGTAGATAGCATAGCAAGCAAACATTTTCCAAATAGAAATTAGAAATTGTTGATTCTTGAATAGAAAACTCTGATCGTTGACAACTCCTCTACCTCCTGGTTGCTTGTTAAACATGTTGTAATTAATTTGCTCTATAGATAATTTCCTCTTTACATCCTGTAATAAATGACGTATACATTGACTGACATCTGAAAGTATTGCTCTCGTCTTGCCATAACAGAATAATGCCATTCATTGCAGGTTTGTTGATGCTTTTATTGCATTGATAAACAATACACAATAATAGTGTCAAAATATGCAAGTTAGTGTAAAATTAGCCAAACATCTTACAATGAGCTCACACAGAAAGATTTTCCAGGCCCCGAGATTACAAAACTTTTGTAAGTACAATTTCATGCTCAGGTCAAAGTTTGTTTGTTTTTTAAATCCACAATATAATTTGAGCTTGAGCATGGAAACATACTCAAAAAATTTCGTTATAATTGCCAGAATGCTAAATTTATCCTTACATTTTGTTCCAAATTTAAATATATTGCATTAAAATTAAAATTCCTACTGGGTGGGTAAAAACTGCCTTCTCAATGGCATCTCTGGGTGCCTCCAGTGTAGAAAAGGTTAATTTTAACAAAGAAATGTCAGTCATTGTATTAACTAGAGATGTTCAGTATTAGTATTTTCTGCAAAATTCGTTGGTGGGCTTGAAAAACTCATTTCTCCTGATTCACAATCTGATCATGACTTTTCATATTCTTCAAAAATAAATATTATTTCATCATATTTTAATATTCAATCGCGAATATTCAAATATTCTTTTCAGCTCTAATCGCGATAAGTTTAGTTTCAGTTATTTAGCACGTTTGCGTCGGGTTCATGCAAATTGTGAATCATTAAATATTCTGGTTGTGGCATCCTGACAGTTAATTATATAGTTTATACTAACATATAAACCATTGCTTATAGTATATATACATTATACATTATATATTTATTTATAATTAATTATGAATACTGTTTGAATTACCCGTAAAATGTCTCGGCGTGTTATTTTTTTCTTACACAAATGTTATCTTTCTGATTGATCTGTATTTGTGTCATTATTCGAACTGTTGGGTTGAATGAGTTCATCATATGCATTTAGAGAGGTCATTTATTAAACTATTTACATAGTAGTTTGTAGTAATTAAACGAAATAATGTTTTGTGTTTCACCAAATGCACTAAGAGATTTTCAGCTGAATAATTTGAAACTGATTCTAAAGCATTGTAAATTTTGCTCCACCAAAGTTGTAGGTTTATACCAGAAAACTTTCATCTCTAATTATCTCATATTTATCTCAAATACATAGGCTGGAGATCTCTAAACTGGTTTTGTTTTGTCTTTGCACATTTTGCTACTGTTTGCCGCCATGTTTGTTTTTTTGCATTGTTCTAGGGAATTCCTACTTTAAGATTTGGAAGTTATTTACCAAGAGAAAAGGAGACGAGAGTAAGACAAAAGGATTATATCATTATCCTATGGTTATCCTAAGATTATCTTCTCCCTGTCCTACCCCAAGATAACAACCTATTATCCTCCTACTACTAATACATGCGTACATATATATGATTTATGTAATTATGTATACATAATGTACTCCTCTTCTTTTCAGATCGTTGTGGGTAGAAATATAGTCAATGTACCTAGGTTATTTTTATTTTTTAAACATATTTTTAGTTATATGCATGGTATTGAATTTCAATTAAATTAAACCTTTTCAATGTAAAATTTTATTTGTTGTTTTCGTATTATATATTGGTAACCGCTAATTTGATTTATTATTTATTGTTTTGTGTTCAAAAAGAATATTTTTTAATTTTGTGTATTAATAGATGTGAATTTTAACAACAGATGTGTAGTCCTATTAAGTATGAAATGAATATTTCGATATTTTGTATCTTTTATAGAATCTCTGTATTATTTCACAAAGCTCTCTTATCCTATAAGACGCTGTCATAGCGCTCTAGTAAGTGACAGATCACTATGTATTACAGATCACTGTATTACAGATCACTATGTATTACAGATCACTATGAGAGTGCTGTAGCCTCTTAGCAGATACGAGAAATTTATGAATCGATACCCAATCACTTACTTTTGTATACAACCAAATAGTTCCACTACCCTAGATTATTTCATCATTTATTTGCACTGTAGAGACCTAAAATGAGGTTCATTATTACTTATTGTAAAAACACAAAATTGAAAGTTATATGCTTATTTCTTAAATATTTATTAATTCTATATGACATTTTACGGATTGTTCCTCTCATATTTGTCATATGAGTCGTACCTTTCTGACGCGATGTTCATAGGATGCGCTGTCAGTAGAGTGACAATTCAGATATCATCCTTGGTCTTGTCAGTAACAGTTGGTGCTTGCATCTTTACTGCAACATTCAGCGCTACGGATGTTGTGGATTTCCTCCTGCCCTAAACTGACAAGTCGTGATATAAGTGAAAGAATCTTGAAAGCGACTGTAAGCCCCAATTTTAAAAATATATATATTTGAACCTCGTTTTATATTCGTACAGCACTGCATCTAGTTTAGAAATGATGTCCATTCATGTAAATTAAACTGGTTCTCATATTAATTAGAGAAATAATCTTTAATATTTAGAATTTAAGGATTTTCAAATGCAGAAAAACATGAACAACTAATATTGAATACATCTTCCAGATACAACAACAGTCGAAGATTACCTCAAATCTCACAGATCTAATCAGGGCAGTGTGACTCCACTGGATAGACGTCAACCACAGCGCCACCTGGTGGAGGTTTCAGCCAATCAGCAGCGCCAGCAGGATCTTCTGTACAAGATACACGTACGTGTCAAAGACGATAGGTCCATCCTATTTGATGTCACTGTCATCATCATATTCACCATCATCACATTCGTAGTTGTCATCATATTTGTCAGTGTCTGTATCATATTCTTTGTCATCATTATCATCATCATAGTAGTTGTCATTGTCATCATCATTTTAAAAATAAAATAAAATTTAATTGGTGTTTTAAGCCGCTTTCAAGATTCTTTCACTTATGGTACGGCTTGTCAATTTAGGGCAGGAGGAAACCCACAAGATCTGTAGCACTGAATGTTGCACTAAACGTGCGAGCATCGGCTGGTACTGCGAGCAAGGATGACAACTGCATTGTCACTCTACAGACAGCATATCCCATCAATATCGCTTCAGAAATAGTAACTTTCACGAACTTTGATGCCAGGCCCCCGGGGTGGGATTTGAACCTGGAACCTTTGGCTCCAAAGTCCAACCACTGTGCTATCACCCACCCATAGTCATCATCATCATCATAACAGTAGTGATCACTAACATCATTATTGTTATTATCATCACCATTATTATCATCATAATTATCATCATCTACTGTGGATTATTGTGGGTATACATAGAATTTCTCAAGTGCTCCAAATAAGTGAAACTATTGATTGTGAATTGAAACCTTTTGCCATGCGATGCCAAAGATATCTATAGGGTTCTAGATTTGTATGTTATTGTTGTTTTCTTTAGGGAGACAGACACAATGGTGGCATCAGACAACATCCGAACCCCTTTGATGAGAAACACCATAGTGCAGTAAAAGGTGTGTACTGTAAACATTCAGATTTGATATGTGTGTACCGTAGTACCCTAGTAACTTGAACCCTCTCGTAATTCAAATTCCTAATTAATCGCCGAAAATAAAACATTTCTGACCCTAAATCATTATTTTCTTATTAATTGAAAAATACTCCCATTTATTTAGCATTTCATTTACAACAATATTTTGTACTTTAATTTGGTTGTCCCTAATTATATGAACACAGATCATTTTAAATTTCGTAATATTCTAATAATTCAAACAGCTACAAATTTAATTATTTTCACCTGTTCGAATTATTAGGGTAAATATGGTATTAGTTTGGATAGGCATTGATTTTGTTAGAAATTAATCTAGGCATGTATTCTAGACTAATAATAGCTAGCATTGGAAGTTAAAACCATGTGATGAGAATGTCTAAATTAACTTTGTCTTGCATTGGGAAATGTGAGTGTAAAAATGAGAAACGATTCAGAAATACCAGAATAGAGGAACAAATAATTAAATCAAAGGATAACTTTCAGTTCTGAAAGCACAAAATGATACACCCTCAGGTTTACGCATATTGGAAAAAAACATCCTGTTACTATTATCATTATTGCTAGTACATGTATTATTATTATTATTTTTGTTTTTTTCATAATTAGTAATAGTGGTCATCAAGTATGGGTGAAATATTCCTGCTGCAACATAAAGCACTAATTTATTCATTATTCATTATTATTATTATCATTATTTTTATTATTATTGTTACTATTATTATTATTATTGTTATTAATATTGTTTTATTTCTGGTCTGACAGGTGATCGTCTCCGGATGAGGGTTCCCTCTGCAACTCACTATGACAGCTATGATAACAACACCAGAGAAGACATGGACACAGAGTGTGAGATACTTACTGCCATCACAACAACTAACGACAATTTGGTTTTGTTCTTTCGCATTGCAATAAGGGAATTGGGAAAGGGGAATGGGCTAAAAATTCCCATACCAATGTTAACTCTCACTCACTTTTGTCAATCCTGGAAATAATTACAAGTGTATTTATTTCTGTTTTTGTAATAAATGATGAACCAAAGAGAAGAGACCCTTGCCATAGGCCTAATTGTAATTATTTTTATTAAACGTTATTCCAGGGAGTTTATGAGTATCAGGGGTCACATGATTTGTTTGTTTTATTAATTAATTTATTGTAAATGGAAGGTGTTTTGTTGTTTGGGGTAAATACATTTTAATTTATTGCTTTTCCATCCATTTCCAGCTTCCTTTGACCGGAGCAAGCGGATCGGATCCAGACATGGTTCAGAGAAGAATGGACGTAAGAGCAGGATGGGTATGTGTGTCGAGGATGAAATGGGTTGGAGAATTAATGAGCATGTAGGGAGTTTTACAAACTTTCTAATAAATATGTACTGACATGTGATTCTATATAACATAATGTTGTGGGTTTCCTCCTGCCTTTAACTGACAAACCGTGATTAGAAGTGAAGGAATCTTGAAATTTGAGCTGAAAAAATTTAATATTTGTGGGAGGTGTGCCCACATTTTCCAAATTTGTTTGGTTCCATTCGATCTGCAGAAAAGCAGGGTTGAAGCTCATGCATAAAATGATTACACTCGAGACATAAAGTTGATATTAAATAGAACATCGAGTAATATCCTCTATTTATTCATCATTGTCAACACAGAACTTCGAACAGTATCAATGCTGTCATTACAGGTATGCGTGAAGACGAGGACACTGGTTTGCCTGTGCCACGAGCGCTCAGCACCAACGATGCCCTTGACCTTTCCACGACGCACGTGAATCGGCAGCCACGTGTTCGGTCAGCGCACGCCAATGAGGAAATGAACAACACTATGAACAGTATCCGTGAGCTGAGACATTCCTTAGCCTCCTCTGCTGTACATTCCAACCTCAGTCCAACCACTGGGTAACTGTCATGTCATGTCGTCAGTGTCACGCATCAATTAAAAAATTATTTGTTTACATATTTTGAACTTGTAACATTGAATACTTGTTATTCTCATTTCTATGTCAGCGGTTTTTGTATAAAAAAAAAATAAAAAATAGTTTTTAATATTTTATTTGGAATTCTTTTTATTGTTTTTAAATTTAATTTAATTTATTTTATTATATTTAATGATTTGAAGTTTTTCTTATTTTATTTTATTTTGAGAAATGGTTTTATATAAACTAGTTTATGGTATAGATATTTCCATTTTCTCACCATGAAGTTAATACCAACTATTTCACTCACAAATTTATCACATCATCCAAATAAATCGCAAATTGTTGAAATTATCATTAAATACATGTCATGGATTTAATTTTTTCATATATAGAAATTGACAAGGGAAATATCTAAGAACTAATTTATCCATGTATATTGATGTTTCTCCTATATTCTTCAATTTTTTGTTGCATTTGATGAAATATTCCTGCTGCAAAGAAAACCACTAATTCAACCAGTCAATCTCCAATTTTTAAGTGTCTATTTTCCTTTCTCCTCAAGTTCTGAGGACAATTTGAAGCAATTAAATTGTAATTAAATTAGGTAATTTTTTACAACTTTGCTGTATTTTACAATTTATAGAACGTACATCCAAAAGCTTTTGAAGGAAACCAATGATGAAATTGACAGCCTGACAACAGAAATAAAGGGAGACATTGAGGCAAGCATAACAATAATAATAATAATAATAATAATAATTATAGACATTTATTTCATGCCATATTCACCCACATCGCACTACACAATCATGCTGTGCATTGTTCTGTGTAAAGCATGTCATTGCCATATCACTGAAATAGTGTGTAGGAAAAAACTCATCAATAATAATAATAATAATAATAAATAATGTATTTATATAGCGCTACTTATCCAGATATAGTCCCTGCTCAAGAGCGCTCAGTCATATGCTCTTCCCTGTATGTCCCTATAGTAAGCAGGAGGTTCATTCTGGACGCAAGCAGAACCCGACATTACAATTTCTTTTAAATATGATATCATGCGCAACTCAAAGTTTTGTTCACAAATCCTCTTATCAAGTTTGACCTTGAGCATGAAATCGTACTCAAAATGTGTTGTAATCTCGGGACCCCAGATGCCCTTCAGAATAAAGATTGAGATTACTTCACCAAAGGCAAGTCAGGGAAAGTAGCAAGGCACCAAAGGTGCTAAATGTTAAAAAGTAGGTTTCCTGGAGGGCAAGTTAGCTTGCCCCTGTACATTGGGCTTATGTTAGTCTAGAGCACTGTAATGAATTTAACAATATATGTTTATCATCCTATCAGAAGGAAAAACAGCTGACGAAGGAAATAGTCCAAGACAGAATAGACCATAGGAAGCCCAGACAGGACGGTGTGATTGATGCATGTAGCCAGGAGGACACAACTCTAGGTGAAAGAGATCATTTCGAAGAGAGAAATTCAAAACCCCAGAAGCTGCACCACTTCGAACACGAGAAGCAGCTGGACGAGATTCCGGGCGCGTCACGAGAAAATAGTGCCGTCAGTCCAGGCAGTCAGGAGGACACGGAGGTGGGCGGAAGTCACGATTTTCTGTTCGGAATTTTCACATAGATCTTAACAAGTAGATCTCTCTATTTTCGTAGCATGCCAACATTATATTGTGCACCATCGTGTGTAGTCTATGGTATGCTCTACCATTCCGCTGCTGAGTACAACGTGGGCCATTAGGATTCTATTTTCTAAGTTTTACTGCAACATTCAGTGCTATGGATGTTGCAGGTTTCCTCCTGCCCTAACTGACAAGCCATGATATAAATGAAAGAATCTTGCAAGCAGCTCTAAACCCCAATTTTAAAATTATATTTTAATAAAATTAAATACTTCTGGGCCGAATTTGATTGGTTCCGTTCGATCCATAGAAAAGCAGGGGTTTTCTCCCCATGTACAGTGCTACTATTGTTCCGAAAACTGATACCCACAAAAAAATTAATAATTTTTTTGAATAAGTTAAATTTAAATAAATAAAAATATACCGACCAACACATCACAATGGAAATGGTTCCCACAAATAAAGTGACATAATGGCCCATGGTGTACCATGTAGTATTCCATGAGTTGCACACGATGATTGTACACATGAGTATCAAATATTAACACTTTAAACTATCAATCGTTGATTAAAAATTCATAGATTAACATTTATCTCGTGACTCTTTGAATGCTACCATGTTTTGAGAAAACTGCCTGTATTAGAGTTGCATATGGGTGAAATATTCCCACTGCAACGTAAAACAATAACTCGCTCATTCCTCCATTAGATGATCTTCTTTCTCTTCCTGCCTACCTCACGTACAGGCTATACCGCGGGTCAGGTCAGCCCGATATTATCGGCAGGTCGTTGGTAAGATGCAAGCATGCAAAAAGTGAAATATTTCTCACACTGCTTGCCGTTTGGTCATTTCACCCTTGCGTACACTGCCCATACTGTATAGCGTACACTTGTAACCATGCCTCGCGTACACTCTGGACAGTTGCAATCGTACACTACCCGTACTGTATAGCGTACACCCCAGGCAGTTACAAGCGTACACTATTTGTTGTGTTACTGTCTCTTATGAGTTACCCTGTACTTTTCAATACTCACTTTACTCATTCAATGTGTATTTTGTGTAATTTTTAAATATTTTAATACTACATGTAGATTCACCATTGATGCTCATTTGTTGTTTTTTTCCCCATCTCATATGTATCCCTTTCACCAGTTTGTAAAATTAGGAAGCATAAAATTGGTGTATCTTGAGGTATGACTGCCAAAAACAAACAAAAATCTACTTTTATGCAATAATCTTCCTGCTGTGGTTATTTTGCATGCAGAAGTTTTAATATTATTAGCAAAATCGTCTTTTAATGTGAAAATTACTAAATCTTAAAATATCAGCAAGGCATTAACTCTTTAATCCACAGTCAAACACAACACAATATATGCAAAACATTAATTGGTTGTTTCATGAAATCCTAATTCACTTCCTACAGAAGTCCAATTTTATATCCTACTTCTAAAGATCTGTACTTTGTTTAGGGGGCATACCACAGTTGTTTTTTTTCCTTATCATTTATCATAGTAAAATAGGTTACTTTGAGTGTATGCTGATGGAAAACGTATGTATCAATCTGTAATAGGCTTATATCCCCTTCGACATAAGGGCTCCCTGGTGCATATAAACAGATTTTTTTTAAAGCATGTACATCGTGTCAGGAATTGGCTAAATGCACTCAAAGGCACTGTGTATATCAACAATAACTCGGCTGGAATGTAACAGGAAGTGACCTGAGCACACCACATTCAATGATGCCTCCTACTTCCGAGTACATAGCATAGTGATAAAAATTTAGATTGCAATTAAACTGCATGGAACTTCATTCGGAACAAAACTCCATTCATATTGCATAAAATGCAAAGACACTAGGGCACAGACAATGGAACGTACGCAAAACTTACTTTTTGAAAGAACTACTTGGTCACTGTTGATAATGGTGGCGTTCCTTTGACCTGTGTGAACTGTTCTCAGACAGACAGGTGATGTCACGGTACAGTGTACTGAGATGAAGGAACGACTCGCACACGTCTCGCACAAACAAGATGGTGGCAAAGAGTTGCCGATGATGTTGTGACGTCACTTTACTTTTCCTGTGCAATCTGCACCACCTCGCCAGCGAGTACAGACTGCGCAGTGTGCGAGTATAGACCGCACAGCTCCATTGACAAAATTGTCTATTCGGAATACTCAGAACACTTGGCATAGCTCAAAGAAACGTCAGTAATGAGAAACCGTGGTATACCCCCTTAGGTCCTGTCTGTGTTTCACGATATGGTCATACTGTACTGTGTGTAAATCAATTACTAAATTTTTATGACTTTGATTTCATGCTCAAGGTTTTGTTCACAAATCACCATACAAAACTTGAGCTTCAGCATGAAGTCATTCAAAAAGATTGGTAATCTTGGGCCCAGGGCATGTGAATGACGTCAAATTACACCCGGGCTACCAGTACAACTTTTTCATTAAACACAGGCCCTATGGCTATTTTAAGCTTACCATCCCACTGTTGAAATCCTAAATATTATAATTACTTGCAACTGTATATCAATACGATATTTCATTCTAAAATTGTAATGTAGTCTCCAACATTGTTACTCTCTTCATCTTTTTTTTTAAAACAGAAATGTACCGCTTATAAATGTGAGATTGCTTAAATTTAATTTCTCTGCTTGATTCGGTAAAATGTCTAAAAGTGGTAAAAACTTAAAATATATCAGTCTTTAGAATAAATTTACTTTATATATTGTACAATCCACATATTTTCTTCTTGCTATTTTAATAATAATAATAATAATAATAATAATAATGGTAATAATAGTTAAGTGCCAGGCATTGCTACCACTGAAAGAATACACCAGGTATAAATTATTTAGCTTTTCTGCATATTCCCACAGTTTCCATTATTCCCAAATACCACAATTCTGCATGTACTTTTTGCCATTTCGTCATTTCAAAGTTTATATGACAATTTTTTTTCTTTGCTTTAAAATTTTTATTTTTGTTGTTGTTGTTAACATGCTATATGTTACGTGCTGAGGGTAACGTTTTATATCATATGGCATTGCATCTAATCCTTGAATACTATTACAATTATTTCCTTATTTCCCATCGGATGTTGCGTTATCGCCATGTAATCAGCTATGATAATACTCATGATTACTGTAAATCAGGAAATTAACGCGAGCAGGATATTAATGCGAAAAATGCGATTGGCATATGGCCGCATTCAATTCCTATGCATTATGTAAAATAATGAAAGGTAGGTCCGGGTAAAAACATGGTCGATCGCATTTAATTGTTGTCGCATTTATGTCTAAAAGCTTGAGGTCGCATTAAATTAGTGACG
>JAUTBT010000948.1:0-29221 GCA_032361225.1 Lepetodrilus schrolli | reverse complement strand
ATTATTATATTGTATTTTTATTACTACTACTTCTATCACTACTACTACTACTACTACTACTACTACTACTACTACTATTACTATTATTATTATTATTATATTGTATTTTTATTACTACTACTTCTATCACTACTACTACTACTACTACTACTACTACTACTACTACTACTACTACTACCATTATTATTAATATTATTATTATTATGTTTTTACCCTCTGATACATCTGCATATTCTTTAATCCATGACAAGGACTGTTTTGTTTTCGGCAGCTCATCAATGGCAGTTTCAGAGAAATGTCTAGTAGGGCCTAATGCGTGAGACAATGCATACATATACAGTAGTTTTTTCTAGGTGGTACGCACGGCAACTGAACACAACATTATCTATGACTTCATACTAGCTCTAATCATGCATGCTACTCGGTTTAGGAATCGGTTGTAAACGGCGTGTCCTGATGACCACGGTAATGGCTGTGCAAATGGTATAAATGTTGTTTAATCAGGTATGAACTATATTTCGGGTTATATCTATAAAACTAATGCTCGTGTTAAATAGACCTTCAAATGATCGTTATTGTTTGGTTTCTAACATAATATAAATTAATAACAAATTAATATTCAATTGGGACAATTACCATGCGTTTTTTTATTATTATTAATAATAATTAAAGAAAAAGATCTGTCTTCTTTTGTTTTTTGTTAGGTTGTTTGTATTTTTTATTATAATATATAATTATTATAATTTATTATAATTATTTTATATATACATACTAATGAACATTTCATAATATAGACATAGTAAGATATGAATATATATATCAACAATTACCGCTTAACATTTCAAGTGGCTGACACCATGTCAAATAACAGTGAATATCTTTTTTAAAAGAGTAATTTATACCATTTACATTGTCACCTTTATGTTGCCCCAAACCTGCATAAAACAATTTAGTGTTTGGCTGTCAGTCGTACGCAACTCTGAACTACACGATAAACAATATCTATACCAACACTTTACTGGTAAACTGTTCATAATGAGTGGAAAATGCATGCAGTGTTATGTCATCAGTGAGACACGTAGCACATGTAGATCTCAATATGGTGAATTTATATTTATTGATAGACCTGTCTAGGGACGACACCACATAAACAATACATCGAACAAGCAACAGTGCAAGGACAGACAGAATATGCGTACATATGTTGCATATATCTGATGAAACGTACTCTGCGATATAAAATATTAAAATGCACATCTATTATGCGGGCGGGCCTCAACCATTTCTATACGTTCGAAATGCCTCTGTTCACCCAGTAGAATGGGTACCCGGTAGGATAACATGGGCATGTATGTATATGGGTGAGATGAAAATAGAATATTTCTCTGTGAATGATAATCTTCTAGCGCCTTGAATTCCTATGGAGTTAAGATGAAAATCGAGGGGAATGCTCCATTGACTGGGTTAATAATGTAGCGATGTGAGCAGACTTTTGAGCGTGGATTTGGTGGGAAATAACTGCGCCCATTATTATATTATTAGTTTGTGGAATACATTACCTTAAAAGTCCATTAATCAACAGTTGATATTGCATACGTACAAGACTTTGTAAAGGTACGGTAGAGTGAGTACACACGTAGTCATGAATACGTTGAGCATACGGGCTAACAGAACCAATACGTCAATACATTGTCGTTATAGGCACGATCCAACCTTGACAGAATTTGACATCATCCGGGTACCCTGTGTCGTTGGCCCAAACCTAGCCCCATCCGGGTATCCTGTTCCGTCTGTCAAAATAGCTTGTGACCAACAACACCGGGTAACCAGATGAATTTGACATTGTACCTTACTTGATTTATGATAAAACAATCGGTAGATGTCATCAATAATTCTTACATGGTGAGTATTATACAACTTAAAGACAGATGTGTTAACTAATTAAATATCTGCATACGTTATTGTATTGATAGTATATCTTAAACTATTAATTAAATTAATAAAATACTATCATTTATGTATATCAGCTTTTGAAATGTATTTCTGAAATGTGTTGCTATCTATTTTCAAAATGTTGCATTTTGTAACTTTATGATAGCGAAATAAGCTTAACGTGAGTCCATAATTGTTCATTTTCACTTAACTAATGGTGTCACTAGTTTTAAAGTTACATTTCAACGTCGATAATATTACTGAGTAAAAGCATCATTATTGAAGTAACTAGTACGTTCTCTGGGAGCTTTTAAATCTATAAGATACGAACTCTGGCGTCGTAAATGGTCTTTATAAATCTCAGATTTATTAAACACGTTGGCTCTAACAACGTGACAATGCACGTGTAGCATGAGTATAATGGAACCTAACATCTGCAGAGGTCGTTTGCTAGAATCTTTAAATATCGGAAATTGGAATTTCTCCTCAAACCCGATTCCAACTTTGGAAAGCAAAACTGTATTCTCACGGGATGTTTAATATTGCAGTCGGGAACTCGGTTTTCTTGCCTTCTTGGCGTAAGCAGGGTCGTAAAGTGTTGCTTCACAAAATACGGCTCTGTTTGTTTCGCTGACACGCTTTCCCCCAACGGAAGCCACTACCAGTCGATAAAGAGTGATCACTAAGGTGTAAAATTTCAAAGAAACTTTTATTGATAATCCTGCAACTCTGTGTGATTGTCCCCACGCTATATTCATTACTGCGTCCTTTATCGGTGCATTAGCCTACACTGAGGCACCCATGTGTGTCGGTCAGGGTTTCAACTTTCTAATAGACAGAGCGGGAAGATTAGCTTTCCTGGTAAAATAGCGGAAGTAGAAATCTTCACCAAAAAGCGAAATAGATTCTGCCGATGCATTGACCTGAAGACATAATGCCCGATTCTCGTTGTTAATTTCCTTAGCCGCGCGCGTATTTACTTCGGTCCGCCGGGACGAGTTTAATGCCAACATGAAAGGTGTGTTAGCCATTAACAAAGCCGCGAGTCTTAATCAGAATTTACCTGGGGGAGTCGTGAGAAAGATGGTTTCAGGTGGAAATCGTCAAAAAAGAAATTATCCAATCAATACGGTTTCGCGGATTTGAGGTGCGCGGACACGCCGTGCAAATACGTCTCGAGGGCAACGTTACCTTCCTCCACGCGCCAAGACACGGTGGCATCGACCCACACGTCTTCACACACAGTTGGCCAATTGTCTTGTAGGCATAAGAGACTCGCACAAAGGCCCAACAGTTCTTCATACACACAAAACGGTAGCTTTATTGCGATGGTTTATTAAGATAGGGAACAAATGGCATATTTATTACCAAACGCATTTGCAATACTGGCGATGCTGAGTGGAAACTCAATAAGAAGCACGTGCATGGCGTTATTATTCTTAATCAACAAATCAACAGAATTCGTGGTCGGCATCATGAACGTGAGCAGCATTATGGTGTATCTCCCGATATTAAATCCCAGCATCTAACATGGATGGATACCTTATCTTTTCTATAGTACACGGGAGACAATGGAAGGACCGGTTCCGCTTTCATAGCCGCCGTACAGCTAAACATTCGTTATGCAAATACAGACAGTATTATCTTTTCACAAATATACATCTCTACATTACCGATATTTTTTATCGCGGCTTCTCTGCGAGGTAACTGCATTCATATTGGTTGAAAGCAATCTTGATACGGCCATCACAACGAATATATTAATACTCATGGGTGTTCCTCAAAGCTTCAAATGAATGGGTTCGTCAGAGAATCGTCAGAATTGCTTACATAATTCGTTTAGTGTCATTGGGCTGTAAATGTCCACACAATAAGTTGATTTACCGTTCTCTATAAGGTCTTGTAATTATTCAGAATTAATTGACATAACGCAGTAATTTCGCAGTAAAATGCTAGTCTTTATATGCAGACTGAGACTATTTGAAACATGACACCGATACCAGAAAAAAAATGCAATAGAATCATTTGAAGAACCATTGCGACCAATGCATTTTTAACGCATAGACGTTTTCTGGGAAACACGCGAATGATAATTGCAATATGTTCATGTAAATAGCAGGGGTGGATACAGAAATATGAAAAAGTTGGGTGAGGAATTTGAATAAAAATAGGAGTGCATGCGTGTTGGTACTAGAAAGATATGAATAAGCTTTATAAAAAAAATTTTTTTTTAAAAGAGCAAATTTCAGTCAAAAAGTGCGGCGAAACCCCTAAATATAATTATACTATTTTCGAATTTTATTGTTAATTGTATTTGCATACAATTTCATCCTCTCCTATCATATTTCTTTTGTGAGTACGTTTAAGGAATTGTAAAGTCTATACATATATTTTTTGTATGTTCTATTTTGTGTACTATATATCTGGGTATAGCGATTTATGTTTCACGATGTTCAACTGCATACCAAACAGACCTCAGAGTATTTATGAAGAACACAGCTGTAACTGCATATTAATTAACTTTGTGTATGCAAGACAATGGCACTGCAATAGTATACAGTTGCACAAAGGTGACCTTTTAAAAATCTCCACCCAGAGCCACAATCCGATCATAAATTAGCAGTTAGAAGTTAAAATAGGCTTACTTGTCACTGAAAACGTAGCATAACTAAACAGTTATTAATATATTCATAGATTGTCTCTCGCTAGCCTTCCGAGACGAGTACAAATAACGTGATTGTATGCCCATCACGAATTATGTTCCCAATCAATGACAAGCCACCACCATGACACCGTCCAGCAGATGTAAGCTGTTGCAGATGTACACGTCTGCTAATTTGAATGTTTATAACTTCCTTGACATTCGTGAGTTAACGTCCCATGAAATTTGCTTAACTAACTCGTTTGGATCTTTTGTGCAATTTTGGACCCGCAAACAGTGGCATATACCATTTCAATTCGACATCATTGTATTTAACCGGTCACAGTGCAACACGGTACAACTTGAAACATCTTGTAACATATTTTATGAATCCGACAAATGGAAAATACTAAGTCACCGTTCTCGTTTTACGATTTCATTCAAACTTATTAATTCCGAATTAAGCCAAATTCTTGTCTCTCCAATCTGTTTTATAATCTGAAATATTATGTCATTGAACATTCCATTGTAAAAAATAAATATTTTATTGTATTTCTTTTGTTTGAAAGCCTCATCATTCAGCACCATTAATAATATTAATATTTGACATATTCAGATAATTTCGAAGTAGATGTATATAGATGTTGGATACCTCTACCAACAGGCTCGTTAATGATTCTTCTCATTCAAGTCACGCTATCAATATGCATATGTCCGTCATGATTTACAAAGACGAATAAAACTGGCACATAGACGAACTGAATTCTAACGTTGTGCTTGTTGGTTTTACGTTATTATATTAATATGCTTGATGGCGTGCAAGCTCATGACACGGACACATTTTAGTATTAGATGGACACGACACGACACGACAATTATAGTACACAGGACAGCACCACTAGACTGCTAATAAGTTTGTACAAGAAAGCGAAACAAATGTTTTATTCAATGACAATTCTTAAATAATAGTGCACGTCCGATCTTTGACACCATGGTGTATTTGATTATGGATAAAACAATGGATATAAAATTACATAGTTGTGATTTATGGAGGGACTGAATATATACAGTGTACAGTGGTGGTGTAGAGGCAGCGAGTGCTTAGATCCACACTTATCCAGTCCACCCAGTTGTGAATGGGTACCCGGTAGGATGAGATGGAATTGTGAATGTAAACTTTCTAGCGCCTTAACCGGCAGCTTGGGTTTTATACTCCCCATGGAGTTGAGAAAGTGAAATAAGTGCACATTGACTGGGGTAATAATGTAGTGCCATGGGCAAGCTTCAGAGTGTGGATTTGACGCAATATAAATGTTCACATTACTATTTATTTTATTGCATGTCCATAAGTGGGTGTTTTATTGATTGTTTGTGTGTTTGCGTATCAGCACTTATGAGCACGCGGTGCAATTACCAACGCCAGAATATTAGTTGTAATACTCCGAGACATAATAACAGTCTGAACATATTGATATGAAGACATGCATTATGCAACACAAAGAGTCTACCGTCGGCGTCGTCATACTTATCTTGATAAAGTGTGGATGTACATACATTTGATTTCGGGAAGAAAATTTCCGATTTTGATTCAGAGCACTACCATGGTGGTAATTGCATGATGAATGTCTTTGATTCAAATCTACTAGACGGACATGTCCATATGTGTACAATTCTATATCGTTCGACTGGCACTGCGGTAAATATAATAATGGACGAAAGTCACGCGCAAATATTAATATTTATTACAGCAATGTAAGGGAGACAATCAATGCACATTCTTACAGATTTGGCATAAATATTACATATCGTTCATCGTATTGATCATTTTCATATGTTTCACACGTTTAGACTTACCATCTCATGTTCACACAATTATAATTAAATGCATTAACCGTGTTGCCTTGTGATGTGTCATTGTAATTAAATGCATTAACCGTGTTGCCTTGTGATGTGTCAGATTTTAAGAAAACGCAAAACCAGTTTAATATGCACAAGCTTTCACATTGTCATGACGTAATGCAGATAATTTAACTGTACTCACATCCTAACTTTATTTATATTTTTTTCTCATCCATTTTGCATTATACTCATACATGGATTATATTGGGCTATATTAAATAGATTATTATTATTATTATTATTAATATTAATATATTCGTTGTTATTGTTGTTGTTGTTATTTTGTTGTTATTATTATTATTAGTAGTAGTAATAGTAGTAGTAGTAGTGGTAGTAGTGGTAGTAGTGGTAGTAGTAGTAGTATATTATTATTAGTAGTAGTAGTAATAGTATTAGTAGTAGTAGTAGTATATTATTATTATTATTATTATTATTATTACATTGTAATGCCAGTCAGTGAGATTGGTAGATTGATATGTAGACTTCTGAGACTATATATGGTCAACCTAGCGTTCTTCACATTCCATAGTCTTTAGTTACTTCATGTCGAACAAGCAGTCCAGACCATCAGATATCTCTGATTATTTCTACTAATTGTTCAATTACGCCGCTTACAGTATACACTTGTGAGGCGTACCGCGAATATTAAGCGCTTTGTTGGAATAATACTTGATTCTGACATTGTAATTAATGCAGGTTTTAAGTATCCACACATCAGGAGTTAACTCAGTGCAGAGCATTAAGCAGAAACTTGACATTTTCAATATAGACATTCTTCTTGCCACAAAGACGCTGCCCATAACTAATGCAGTAATTATGCCCTAGTAATGATGGAATTAGTAAGCATTTGATACGTGTAGAGATGTAGATATGCATGTGTTATGTTGGTGTCTCGCTCGATGCACTGGCTGATACCTAGAAAGAACGTTAAGCGTAGGAATTACTTGACGGAAGTAACAGCAGAAAATTGCAGCGGAAATTGCTCTCATATATAGTGACATATATATAGAGTACACGTGTGGGTAGGGAATATGTATGAAGGACTGGGGGAGGGGGGGGGAGCGTGGCAATTTATATATGAGGGTAAATTGAAAGTTTGAAAATTTGAAAGTGATAGATTCTGATATTAAACGTAATTATTAATTATAATGAACGTACAACTGTATGTTTAATCATTAATTATATATGGCCATATTAATTAGACAGAATTTTACTTTTATAAATTTCACCACAATTGTGACCATTATACAGAATTTGAACTAATAAAATTCACACAAATTTTTATTTAAAAATAAAATAAAATTAAATTAAATTAATATCATATCGGCCGGTCGAGCGAATACACGGTTTTCTGTGGCGCTGAGAAGTACGACTTGTTGATGTGAAATCTGTTTCAACAATGTCTTTGTTTGGCGTATATTTGACACCGATAATATAACTGTGTCACAATGTCCGGATGTCATCAAGTTAGTGGCTGGCAGGACAGGTAGATACACTCGTCACGTCAACATCAGACCCCAGGGTGTTGATACGTTGACAAGGATCCCACACTTAGTAGTAGGAAAACAATCCGCCTGGAAAACAAAAGTACAGCAAAGTTCATTGGCGACTAAACAATATTGTACAAGGTCTGGATCACTGATGTGCGGTACCCCCGCCCTCGTCCATTGCCGTTGTGGTTAAATTAATAAGTATAAATTATTAGGTATTCTTGTCAACATTTCAACGAGCATATCACTCAGTGGGATGTTTTGCAGGTTAAATATATAAAATTTCGTAATAAGTTACAGCTTCAAATTAGTATAGAAGATCATATTTTCAACATGTGCATATCTATCTAAGTACCTCTTTCTCTAAACTATCCAGAGTCTCAGAGAGTTAAAGTAAATCAATACTATATAACATATTGATTAGTATTTATTTATTTCTTTGTTTGTTTGTTTATTTCTTTGTTTGTTTGTTTGTTTGTTTATTATTTATTTTTATTATTCGTTCGTTCCTTCATTCATTTATTTATTTATTAATCTTTTATTTTGTAATATAATAATTGTACATTATATGTATATATCTTAATACATGTATTACTATTTGTATATATATAGAGTTTTAACATTGTCTCTTAAACCAATATGGCTGGGTGTTTTAATTTATTGTTTAAACATGTAATCCATCTTACACACACGTGACACTTTGATAAACTATTATTATTCTTTTTCTTTTTCTTCTTATTCTCTTCTTCTAATTTAGTCCACATGGGTATAAATAGATTGTTATGAATATTGATCTCATCTGGGAACCCATAATATCAAGAATATGTTCTTGACTTATCGTTATTATTACATTTACCCATTTCCTCCAAATTTGCAACCTTTAAAATACATAGACATAACTTTCGACAGTCTTCACAATCAAGTATCATTAAATGGGAACGATATATATTATATACAAACTTACAATAAATGTATTTCTGTAAGTAAGTTTAATAATTGCATTACTAGTACCTGTTTTTTAGGTTTTAGAATTTAGTGTGTAAGATGTGAATAATGTCGGTGATATTAATATATCTACTAATGAAAGTGTTTACATAATATAAAAATAAGCATGGAGCAAATTTTGAACTTGATATAGTAAGCCTACATATTAGCTAGTTACAATGTTGTGAATGTCAGGAAGTTATTAAGAATTTGGTAATGTACGGTCCCAAAACGATCTTGTGATTTTCCATTTCACAAATGTTGGCGGTTATGCGTGTGACAATTATTTACATCTATATAGACTATATACATATATGCACATTCTCCGAGTTGGGGTTAAAATTGACGTTGATTGACGTGAGCTCCACGCACGGTCCTGGGAAGATCAACACAAGACTAAGTACACGGCAAGATGAGAACGCCGTGCACCACACGTGGTCAGAATTAGACATCCCACATCAAAACAAACCCACAAATATTATTGTTTTCCATGTATAACTTGCCAATTCCATAGTATACAAGTTAGGTTCAGTCTTCAAAAATTGTTCCCACTCAAGATAATGTAAATACTACATGTCAGACACGTGTAGTTGTTAAATGTCATAACATATCATATATAAATTTCATGGGAAATGTATAAGTTTCACATACTTTCTTTTGTTATAAAAATCGTTGCGGTAGATGCATCACAAAAACCATGAGATTGATCTCTTGAAGTGAAATATTATGGGAATCCAATTATAAACATTAAACTGATCAGCCGTGATGTGATATCAATGAAATAGTCTTGAAAGCGACTTTAAACCACAATAAGCAAAAATAAAATAATTAACATCGTACACGTACCATGATTAAACAAATATGAAATAAAAACAAAAATAATATAATAACCATGATTTTCACAGTCGTATTTTATTTCGCCACCATATGAACACCCTCATTATACGATACTCTTATTTAATAAATATAAGTGATTATGAACGATTAATTTAATTGGAAAGATTATTGGTGACTAAATCTACTTATATAACTACTTAATAAACTGTAAAGAAGAAATTCACCTCAATTGTGTTCTCTGGTAGATGTACATTAGGCTGAAAATATAATTGTGGTCTCACATTATTTAGGCAAGTAGCAGTTCGAAAACGCCCGTTCACCAAGCAGGGGATGGGTATCCGGTAGCATGAATTAAATGGACATGTAGTGAGAACACAAACCTTCAAGTTCTAGCATTGGAAACCGGCAGCTTTGATAGCGTATACTTCCCAGGAAGGTGAGATCCAAAGAATGTTCACGGATCCATTGACTGAGGTAATAATAGTTAGCTCTTTGATCATGTTTCTGAGCATAGAGTTGGCGCATTAGAAATGTATATTATTATTATTATTATTATTTATTCTGATTACCATCCAGGATATGCAATAATATTATTCATTGATAGTCGTGTTTAAAATGTTAAAGCAATGTCAAGACGCAGTGCAAGGGAGGCTATTAGACTGAAGCGACGTAAAATACAATTAATTGCTAGTATATACCAGACGATTTGTAACATTATTCTCTTCTTTTAAAAAAAAGTATTAAAATAGATCACTTTATCGCATTTTAGTTTAAACATAGTTTATTGACCAAAAATGTAATGGGATTGTGTAAATGCAACAAAGCTCAGTGGAAGCAATTACAATACATGTATTGTCAGCAAATAATCTTGTAATTCAAGAAAGACTATCTGACATGTCATTTATATCAATAAGAAATAGGAAAGGTCCAAGTACAGAACCTTGACGTACACCTGCAGCTATACTCTCAGTGGAGAGGTCCAAGTACAGAACCATGACGTACACCTGCAGCTATACTCTCAGTGGAGAGGTCCAAGTACAGAACCTTGACGTACACCTGCAGCTATACTCTCAGTGGAGATATTACCGTTAACTTGTACTTTCTCTTTCATAATTATTAAGAAATAATTGCACGTTAATGATAGGTTACGCTAAATTATCCTTCAGATGATAGCCATACATTTACATAGACGATTAAATATAAACAAGGAAATACTATGGCATTTAATGCGAGAGAACCCATTCTTTTATAACATGTTCATTTCTGCTCAATGCTTTTGTATTATGTACATTTCTAGAGACATAATTATTTAGAAGTTCCAAGGACGCGTTAAATACACTATTATTTAAATGTCGAACTACCTGGTATTAGAAGTGCTTCATCATTTTAAAGAAAAACACACCTTAATCAGTAACATATATTTTTTTAGGGTTAATAATTGTTGCAAGTTTACATTAATCGTTTCGGATATGTTATTATCTGTCAGCATACCTTAGTATTAATCTACTGATCATAAAGTATTTGATTCATTGTACAATATGCCACTCTGCAAGTTGCCATTGAGTGTTTTGGTTGTTGTATAGTGGTCTGTGTGTATAACTACACATACTTAGTTAAAACTACAGTATCTCTACTTGAACATGTTTGTGTCGTTCCATTTTCATAAGAAACAAATATTGTTACCCGAGTAAAATTTAAGCTATAAATGTACTCACTTGATTATTAATATATATTTGTTGTGCCGCCAAAAGGATTCCCTCTCTTAGTAAAAGTAATTCCAAGAAGGTGACTTAATTTTGAAACGAGGTATTACATGTATTTGTCTTCTGAATGCACCATTTTCGGTCATCCAAGTTATTCTGAGTGAGTGAATTATTCTGAGGGGATGGGAAGCCGACATGAGAGTTCGCACTGTTATACAAACTCCAGTTGCATAGGGGGATTCAACCAGTATGGGAAGAAATGACAACGGTGGGGGAGGCTTATATTTTCGCGGACCGCTGTCTCTTTCACAACGTTCATACGTGAATACCTACATAGTAAATAGTACCCTTCCTTAATTCTGGAATCTCATTCGTGTTATCACTGTAACACAAACAGCATCTGTAAACACAATACATCACTAAATGCAATACGTACCGAAGTATACAAGAGTACAAATATCAAAACGGTCACCGGCCATCCTAAGTTATGTAAAGTTGATCCTTTAACTAGATAAACAAGACCAAGAACACTATCGTACAATAGCGTGAAATATATGACGTCGGACATATTATAAATTACTGGGAGGGAAAAAAGCTTAAACCCCAATTAATTTGTGTATCGGCCTACTCGTTAGCATCACGGAATTCTCCTCCCGTAGAACCGCTAGTCACGCAATCCGGCCGTACCTTACGATCAAAGTAAATATGTAAACACACTGGCACATATTTTAGTAATTAACCATTTGTTCAAGGGGTGTACCGCGGGTTTACGTTGTCCTATATTAACTGATGATAGAGGATACAGTGGACTTGTTTAACCTTTTAATTGTCACCGACTCGCGAAAAGCAGCGGTCGTGTTTATAACTGTCTTGTCCTGTTCCTGTACGCAAGTGTCTACTATGTTTGTGTTCTCGGCGGCTGTTGTGGTGTTCAGTGTGTTTGTGTTTGTCTCTGGACAGACGGATGGTTCTCCAGGTCTGTATTGCACTCACATTGTATATTGCTCAAATGTAGTTATTATTTATATCGTAATTAGTAGCCTACAACAACTGGATAAGGGGACTTATTGCCTACTCTCGAGATATACTCTTGCTAAAAATGGCTGTCACCCCTACACTATTTGTTATTATTTGTCCAGTTTTACTGAAAAAAAAGGCATGCAATCATTTTCTTCAAATTATATCTCTTTCGTAAGTAAATTAAGTGTTTTTGTGACATTACGAACCATGCTATCGGTGGATACTAATTTGGCATAAGTAACGATTGATTGCTGGATTTTGCAATGGTGCCTAAAATGGTAAGATATATAGAGGTTTGCCCACAGCATATCCTATTGGATTAACAACAGCTATTTCACCGTCGGGCATAACTAATTAGCTTCTGAACATAACTTCTGAATCAGTGGTTGGTAAATACCGTATAGTGGAATGTTCCATGATTATACCACCATCGTCTATGAATGTTCATACTTGCATTAAGAATAATGGTCACTATCGGGCTTATTGCATATTCTGAAAGAACAATTTTCCCCGACATATGAGATTATTTAAAGATTTTTTAGTCAACCGATAACATATTTATTCCCTACCCAGACACTTATCCCCCAAAAGGGCGGCCGCGCCAGAAATCGTGACGCCATAGGTTTCTGTGTACACAGACTCCCCTCACAGAAACCAAGATATGCATTCACATTTGTAATGGTTTTTTTCTACCAGCTGGTTAAATTACCGCGGAAGAACAACAATTGAGCTCACGATACATTACAATGTCTCTCTGGATAATTTATCGACAAGTGGCTGTTGATTCGTGACAGTGATTTACTTTGTCGGTAATTGATGTGAGCTGTTGATCTCTTGATCGACATGTGCATGATGAAAGAATCGACATCTTACCACTCCGAGTTTGGGTTTTATCTGTGATAGGGTAGTATACAGGTCCTAAACGGTTCGACAAAACAGACCCGACATTCGCCTATGTTGGACTGGCTCGGAGTCTATTAAAATTATTTAGAAAAAATATATAAAAGAAGAAAATACCTGTTTAAGCTCGCATATGTATCAAAATGGGATATTAATGGTACTTTTAATGTTGGTAACAAAGTCAAGTTGGATCAAGTGAAAATGAAGAAATATATTGCTTGGTCTGGAACCCATGAATCTTGAAACAACATGGGATATCTTAAAAGTGCCATGGATTATTAATGTTCACGCATATTTTTTTTCTGAAAACGATTTATGAAGTGTGATTGATATCCGTATCACTCAAAAGTATACAAAATCAACCATGGTTATGGAACGAATATTGTTGAGTTATGATAGCTGATGTGATGAACAAATATTGGTATTGTATATAAGGTGCATATACTAATTCATATGACATCAGATATGACATCAGATATGACTATGTCATGCTCAAATGTTACATGGTTATTTATGAACAAAACCTAGTTGAAATCGTACTGAAAAATAATAATTTCGTAATCACGGACCTGGTATTTTTCCTAATGTTACATTTAAAATACATACCAAGTTACGATTTATTGAAACGTTTCTTTCGGACGTATTCAGAGAACCCATGTGATGGAGTTGAGGACAACGACCGCGTTCTTGAGCCTGGAACTATGTGCCAGCAGTTCCGAAGTTGTTACGAAGGTATTCCTAGACAACCTCAGGATTGCCCAATGGGAACTCTGTTCGATAAAAACACTGGAGAATGCGAACACAAGTACAATGTCACCTGCGACGAAGTCGCTCCGAGGGTGTTGGATGATGGTAAGACAGTGGATCAAAAAAAAGTGCTTCATCAACCCTCTCCATGCTGGAGGCAACCGGAATTGCCCTAAAGAGCCGTACTTGCTCCTAATCCAGCAGGGAGAGGGTTAATATCAGTGCTCTGTATACATAAGCATATCCGGGTTGGAAATTCACGGAACTGTTGTACTGTAGTCGGATCGTATTATCGGGGCGTAGGCAGCAGGAATTAAATAGCGTAATCCTCGATTTACGCACAGACTATCTTACGCCTCTTTTGTGAAAAGCAGGCTTGGTTGTCTGCCATAGAGAGTTAAAAGGTGGACAGGGAAGGGGGACACATGTTGTTATTAAACGATGAGCTACACTTTAAGAATTAACAAATGAATTATTTTATGAGTATAGAGCTAGGTAGAAAACGTGTTGAACTATTCCAAAAGAGTCATAAGCGACCATGTTGATATTTTATTAATTATAGTTTATCCTACTGTAGTTTTGTAGCTGGAATACTTAATGAGTATTAACGTATATTAATATCGTCAACAAAATAAATTAAGGGCCAGTGGCGTTTTTGGAAATACATATTTACCTTTATATTATTTCAACAACGGAGAATTTCCAGACGTGTCCAGAATCTTCAAGAACTTGCAGACGCATTGGAAGCAGAAAGACACCAGATTCCTCAAGCCGAGTTCCGTAATTTGGTAGAAAGCTTCCCCACAAAATATTTTCCGGCCCTTAATTTATTTTGTTGAGTATATATTCAGTTTTAAATTAACATGTAAGTATATATTATGTAGCGCTATGAGCAAGCATCAGTGGGTGTATATGGCGCGGTACAAATGGCCATTGTTCTATTATTGTTATTTGTTTCCGGTGGGATAAACCTGTACGTACAATGATGCATTATTCCATTTTATTACATTTTCAGATGTGTGCATGACTCGTGCTCGAGTGGATTTTCAGTGTAAAAAGTTCTTTTGGTGTGTGAACGGACAAAATATTAATTTCGACTGCGGAGAGGGCACCTACTACTCCAACTCAAAATACACCTGTGGTTTTATATATGATCTGTCGCCAAAGGAACGCAGCGAATGTGGACTGGACTAAGCAATGGAATCCCTCAGTAAATGTCCTAAATATGTATACACCGTTCTCTTTAACCCTCTCCCTGCTGGATTAGACACAGGCACTGCTCTTTAGGGCATCTCCGGTTTCCTCCAGCAGTGAGAGTATGAAGAGTGTATGTTTCAAGAATCAAATGGACCGATGTGATTCGTAGGTGAGCGTATATGATACTTTTCTCATTGGAAACTATCGCATTTTCTGTAATTGTTTCATGAAATAAATTTGCTATTTTGTGAACTACCGGATAATAATTGATTGTACTAGATATTAATAATAAGAAGATAAGGCAAACTTTGTCGAATTTAACATATACCAGCTTTTGATGTGTCGCCGTTATCGCCTGTAGCCCCCAAGAGTACTGGCTAAAACGGCGACACATCAAAACAGCGAATGTCGAAAACGGCGAACATTGGACGAAAAGGCGAAATTAATTGGACAAAACGGCGAATTCAAATGGACAAAACGGCGAATTCAAATGGACAAAACGGCGACATATATGTTAGTGTTAATACATGTCATATTACATATATTTAAAGTGTATGTATTGATTATTGGATTCGACGTTCTGACCAATTTGTTGTCGCCGTTTCAGCCAATTTTTTCGCCGTTTTAGCCAATATATTTTTCGCCGTTTTCACGTGTCGCCGTTATCGCCTGTAGCCTACCCGCAACACAATCAAATAATATTCAAGTCGAAGAAGTGTTTAATTTGAAGTTCGACATGTACTGTATATAGCTAATCTGGCCACCAATGTTTTTTGTTAAAGAATTGAAAGATCGTGTGCAGTAGTGGAATATATAATAATTAGTATCGTTGAAGAAACAAAAGCATCGTGAGTCGACCATAATATAGGCATTATAACTGCGAGATAGGTTAGTTACTATGGCAAGCATGTGTTGTTGCATTGCGCCTCTGTCAGAAACCTGTTATTAGTTTTCAGGCAATGATATTCTCTCTTGCACGTGTTGCTGTTATCGTCGTAGTAGTAATGTTTGTTGTTGTAAATCATACAAGAGCCAATATCAATCTGCATATTACAAAGACATGTGTCTGCGCACGCCGATTTTGTACTAAAGCGGTTAACGTTTCCTCCACACCCAGAGTAGCTGAAAGTAGTGCACTCGTTTCTGTCCACGTCGAAAGAGTACGACGGTGTAGACTGCGAACTAGATCCGTCGAGACAGGAACCTGGGTCTGTGGGCCTCTTGCAAACACAATCCCGCAGACAGACGGACTCGCTGTCGAAGTTGTTGATGTTTCCGCCACAGCCGCCATATTGGAAAGCCTCGCAACTTCCGGTGTCGCTGTTGAAGAAGTACTTGGTCTTAGATTGTGAACAGTTTCCGGGGTCGGCGGGCAGAGAACACAAACAGGCGTGAGCGCATTCGTAGAATGTTACGAAGTTATTCTCGTTGCCGTTGCAGCCATAATAAACAAATGGCGTACACGACCCTGTTGCAGCATTGTAGAAGAACCTAAGTGACGGTGTTGGCGATTTTGGGGGAGTACAGGACCCAGCATCAATTGGCTTCAAACATCCTGAAACATTTGGACATTTAGAACTGTATTTAAACATGTTATTTCACTGAAAAGGGATATGGTGCAAGCTATTACCATTTGGATGCGTTCGTATTTACCAGATCAATATTTTCAACATTCAAAACAAGAGCATCTAAATACAAAGCAGGACGTGACGGCGTGATGCTAATTATTATTTTTATTTTTAAATTATTATTATTTTAAAAGTTTTAATTTAGAACTGCTTTCAAGATTGTTCACATATCACAGCTTGTCCGTTTTTAGGGCAGGAGGAAACCCGCAACATTCGTAGCGCTGAATGTTGCAGTAAATCTGCGAGCACCGGCTGGTACTGACACGGTTACAATATATGATAACGCCGTTTTGCACAGTAAGAGTCCAGAGAGAAGAGACGAACAGGACAGGATAGCTATGTTTGGAAGATTGGAATTGATAAAGTTCATGCTCAACCCAGACATAACACTAGGTTCTATTAACTGTGGACGATTATATTCCTTTCAATTTCAGAAGTGTTAAATTATCTTTATAATACCAGTGTATTAGACGGGCTTGTTAACTTGTATTATTAATTAGTATAGTTTAATATATATTAATGAAACCTCGGAATGAAGATGAGTCATAACAGTACATCTACTAATCGTAGCGAATTCGTCTAAATGTTTTAGATATACACTAGTCTTGTCCTGGAACTCGCTGACTTGATTTTAGTGACATCTTATTTGACTGTGTTGACTTTGCAACTCATATCAGCTTGTAGAGTTCTCCTCCTTGCCTAACCTAAAGCATCTTTTCACCCAGGTCCATGGGCATCTCATAACATAATAGGTTTATATCAAAAGTTTTAATTATATTTCACCATTTTATACATTTAGTTACTATCACTCACAGTATTCAATCTTTGAATTCCATTTTTTTACCAATGGTTATTATATCATTCTAAGTATACTTCAGTTTTAATAAAACATTTTTGGCATGTCTATCATGCTCCGTTTCATTTTATGGTTTAACTAAACATTTATCGTCACGTATGGGTGAAAGAGTCCTGCTGTGACGTAAAACAATAACGTAAAATGAGAACCGTAGAATGTATAGTTAATTAATGTGAAACAAAATACTTACTGTCTGGTTGAGAGCACTGCGTTAAAGTCACACACGCGAGAACTACTGCCAGTTTGGTGAGGCAGTTCAGGATCAACCATGCAGTCCGTTTCTAAAACGAAACGAAACTATTTCACGGTTGCCGTTATGCTATCCACTGCAGTGTGAGCATACCCCGGCAGTTCGTTATCATATTTCACATTGAACATATTCTACATAATCTGCAAATCACATGTGGGTTTCATAAGATACACTTTCGCCTTTATATTAAGAGATACAGATAGCTTGATAAACTTCCACTATCCAATCTGTAGTATTTAAACAAGCGTTATCACGTTTTAGATGTAGTTGCCACAACGTAATTGAATTCGGTCGTCGAGAGGGTATTGATGAGGAAGTTAGAATTTGCAGATATTATACAAGATTTGGATTTGACTATATTGAAAATGAATATCACTTTTTACTTGTATGTTATGCATTCTCTTATTTAAGAAAGCTATATAATAGTCCACGATATTATGGAAAATCCTTCATTACAAAGCTTTATTAATATCCAGTTTTCCGAATGTTCTGCAACTATTGTCAATTTATTACAATATGTGTTTCCTGCATTCAAACTGCACAAGTCTATTCATGTGTAGTGCACAGATGTTTACGGTTCCTCGATATACGTAAATGTGCATTTATACATTTGTTGTATTACTCTTGTATAGTTTGTACAAGTTACATACTAGTATATTGTAAAACTGTCCTTTGGGCCTATGGCCCTTGACTTTGAATAAATAAACTCATTCATATCTGCAAATAACACATGAGTTTCATAGGAATATCTGATAATTTCGTCTTTTGTATATTAAAAAATCATTAATATACTTCCAATAGCAATAGGTAATATGGCGTACATACGGAGTAATTGATTATAAAACCGGCCTTACCATGACTGCCATTTTGTTACGTCTAGCACTATCGTCCGCGAATGTTCAGACTCTTGTTGAGCTCGTATATTTATCAAAATTGGATATTGTATTTAGATATTGTATTGGATATTGTATATTATAATTAGAATTAATTAAGAAATGCTTGCAAATATAAATGTTACTGATCGTATAATTGCTTTAATAATAATATTGCTGATTAGCTTTATTGCTATCCAACATTGTTCAGTATGAATATGTAAGTGTAATACCCAAATGCCTCTCGTTAATTACCAATACAATTAAATACCATGTCTGGTGTACATTGTCGAATTGTGTTCATGTAAAAGTCTGATTATCTTCCTTATGGTCAGGATATAGTGACTCGGTCGAAATCTTCTAAGTTCACAGAGGCATGTGGGTAATATGGTAATGATTTCTTGACGTAGAAACCAACATTGAAATTAATATAGTGGAAATGTTTAAAACACTGTTAATGATGGTACATAACCAGAATTTACTGCTGTTTGGGTCCGTTTTAGACTATACATAATCTCAGAGGGTGAAAAATTATATTGATTAGTATTATATTTATTTGAAATGAGCCGCTGAAATTCTTTACTTGTTCTCCAGTAATCTAGACTTGCTTATCTACTCTAGGGTGATATTTTGAATAGGAGTATTTGGGTGAAAATAAGATGTAACAGACTAGGGTCCGTTTTCATGAAAGCATAAACAAACTAGGCTCTGACACACGTGTAATTTATTAATTGAAAAAAAACCACGAGCTCTATTTAATTGATCAGGATAATAGTATACACAATTATATGTCATCAACGACAGTTTCTCGGAAACAATGCCACGCTGCATGTACATGTATTAAATAACGTCATCGATTTCAGATCTGAAACTGAGATTGTGGGTGACAGTTGTCACGGTGTTGTCTCGTGTACGTTGTCATCGGGAGGAAATTATAGGCGTGTCACCTGACAGTGAGATGTCACTATCTCTTACTGCCGTCACTGATTATTTGCCATGTTCAGATGACATCTCTATGGAAGTTCTCATTTCAGAACCACTGGATTCGTGGTAAGTAAGTAGCCCGTTTGTCAAATGGACACTTTATTATTAGTAGTATTATTATTAATAGTATTATTATTAATAATAAATAAATAACTAACTAAATAATAATATTAATTATTATTATTATTAATAATAAATTAAATACATAAATAAATAAATAAATTATTATTATTATTATTATTATTATTATTATTAATTATTATTATTATTAGTAGTAGTAGTAGTAGTATTGTATTGAATAATAAACTTGGCAAGAAAATCTATGTGAAAATATATATTTTTCATTGAAGAACGATCTGGCACTGAGATTATGAAACCTTTTTGAGCATACTCAACTCAAAGTTTTGTTCACAAATTCCCATTAATAGAAAAGGACCCTGAGCATGAAATCTTACTCAAAAGGTTTCACAGTCTCGGGGCCTGTTCTAGTTCTGTATATATCATGCTCTATTAACGGCGGGAACTCGCTGTTGACTTTCTAATTACAGCGAAAACGTTTGCCCAATATTGGAAGAGCATGGTTATACAATATGTCATGTATATATGCCACACCAAATTGCATTGACATGTGTCTTGTCATTTAACATTAATACACCTACAGGCCGATTGCATTTTACAAAAAGAAATCATTTTAACATCATTTTAGGACTTCTTTTGGTGTTTTTACAGCCGGCTTCCAACTTTGTTGATTTTGGCAGGATTTCTTTAATTATGTAATGTTTAATGTATGTCCTGTTTGTCGACAACTTCACAGAAATACACTTGCATCATGGCATATGAGAGTATTGGAATGTGTACGGTTTTGCTGCTGATGGCTGTGGCATTGGCAATGGTTGTAGTGGTACGTGGCGAGGTGACTGAAGGTATGTGGACTTTAGCCCTGACGAGAACCCCGCCCCGAGATTTCGAAACCTTGTTGAGTACGATTTCATAGCCAATTCAAAATTTTGTTCACACAGAAAATTTAAGCTCGAGTATCAAATTTTACTCAAACCGTTTCGTAATCTCGGGATCAGGTCTCAAATTGATATATTGCTTTAGTCTATGTCGAGAGATGAACAGGAAAAAAGTAAGTGTGCATGGTTTCGAAAAAAAAGAAGAATTAATATACATAGTGCCAACACCTAATCCTCTCCCTGCTGGATTAGGCACACATACTGCTCTTTAGGGCATCTCCGGTTGCCCTCAGCCTTGGAGAGGGTTAATACTTATGATGTTGGGGAATAAATCATGGCTATGTAAACAGTATCCTCTACAATTAAAGCCTTGTGTCTCTTTAAGCATACGCCGATGGTAGCATATGGAGCATTGGTCACAGTCTGGCCTGTCTCGATGATAAATTCTATAGTAAGGCCATAGTTATTTGATTTCCTGGTTTACGGATTGTTCTGTGTTAATTGATACCCAGGCGGTCGAAAATAAAGATAAATATAGTTTGATGGTTCGTTCGGGTTCAATATAAAAATAATAATTGTAAATAATTGCTATAAACACTAAAACATATAAGTTGTTCAGGTTTGAATGCACAATTATTTTCAAAGTACTGCTTGTTATAATTAGACTTTTGTTATGCATATTTACCAGTAAACAATCAAATTGGCTTCAACTTTATGTCAACCATTACATGCCAGACTTTGTTTGACCAATGATAGTTATAATTTATTTGACTTGTTCCATCACCATTTATTATTATAATTTCCTAACCGCTAGTACACTGTCGGCGGAATATAATAAAAATAATTATTTCATTTTCCAAAGTGGAAAGAAATCGGATCGGTGGATCCGTAAACCAAAGAATCAAATAACTATGGCCTAAAAGATATATGTTGCAGTTGTATCACCTAAAAGCAACCGTCGCATATATTTTCAGTATGCAAGAAGCCGAAAGATACCGGTAAGTGTAAGGACGACAACCAAGCAGAAGAATCAAGTCGGTATTTCTTCAACCACGCCACTGGAGGGTGCGAACGTTTCCAGTACTCTGGTTGCAAAGGCAACGGCAACAACTTCAAGTCCTTCCTGGAATGCAGCCAAGCGTGCACATGCTTCATGCCTTCTGATAAGGGTCACTGCAACAAGTCCGAAAGCCGGTTCTTCTTCAACAGCGCCAAAGGACAGTGCGAGAAGTTTGAGCACAGCGGCTGCGGCGGCAACCAGAACGTTTTCGGGACCAAGGATGTTTGTCAGATTTCTTGCGTTTGCAGTAGTGCCGTGGATCCAGGACAATGTAAAGAAGGCGAAAACAAGGCATCTTCAAACAAGTTCTTTTTCGACTACTACACCAATCAGTGCAGTAATTTTACTTACACCGGATGTGGGGGTAACGCCAACAGGTTCGACAGCGAGAATGAGTGCCAGGGCGCATGCGTGTGCAACATGGAACAAGATCCCGGGTTCTGCTTAGCACTCTTCCCAAGCTTCTTCTATAACTCCACGAGCAAAGCATGCGAATCGTTTTCATACGGTGGATGCATGGGGAATGGAAACAGATTCGAGGAAAAAGAGAAGTGTGAAAAACGTTGCGTGAAAAAGTAATATGATGATAGAGTAATAAAGACTCTTCTTGTTGCATCTTTATTTTTATTTCTTTTGAAGCTCTGCATGTCATCAGTTTACAGATTCAACATCAGATCTTAAATATATGTAACAGTGGGATCATGCCTATCCTGGGATTCGAACCCGAGTTGCTGGATTGCGAGTCCAACGCTCTACCGTATGAGCCAAAGGGGTAATCCCGCTGGCCGAGACCAGTAGGAGCATCTTATATCACACCCGGCTACATTCTCCCCTCCACATGGTGACTCGTCCTCGAGTTACTAATTCAGTCACTTCTGAGCCACCAGGGAGCTAGGAATTCTCTGTGGGACAATTCAGTGAGAGCAGCACCGGAACAACTCGAATACACGTTGGGTGCCATTGTAACAGTGGATCATGCCAATCCTGTGATTCGAACCCGAGTTGCTGGATTGCGAGTCCAACGCTGGCTGAGACCACTAGGAGCATCTTATATCACACCCGGCTACATATATATCCAATCGTATAGTAGCCTAAGTAAGTGCCTCTCTGAAAATCATCGTATGTGCCATTTTGGGTAAAACACGTAGGCCAATCGTATTCTAATTTATGTTTTAACGATGACGTCATTGTGGCGGGAAAGAAGCTGCAACAACGAAATGTTAACTTTATTCTTTCTACACCGCGGACATGTCCGACAATACAGAACACAATTATAATAAATACATTGAATAGTGATGATGAATATCAATATGGGGTTGGTTAGTTCGGTGAAATGAAGTTTAGAGCCGCTTTCAAGACTTTTTCACTCATTTCACCCTGTCTACCGCCTGGTGGTACCAGCTATTTAGAGAATATCCTGCCGCAGCTAGAACATATGGATATCCCACTCAGACACATTAACTGACTCGGCGTCGACCGATTCTTGCTTTAAAACATTATTCTTGCTTTAAAACATTAATGCTGAGCACCAAGAAATGGAACAACAATTACCATCGAACCGTGTCCTTACCTATGCTATGGCCGTACTCAGATGTTAAGACGGCAATATATACAAACAAAGGATATCAGTGCATATCATGGACGTGTGCCTGCATACTTGACGGAAAAGTTGTACACATGTAGGCTACAACCACAGGCACTTGAAGCAGGCCATTATTTTGTTTTAATACATTCTTTTAAAAATAAATCATAATATTATTCTAGTGTAGATCTAGTGATACTAATTTGAGAGAGAAAAAAACCGTAATTACAATAGGGACCCATCGACGACATATTATATATAGATAGTCTATATATATAATATGTCTTCAATGGGTCGCTATTTAAAAAAATAATTTAAATCAAAATATATATTATCACTAGATCCACATATAGATTTAACTCAAATAAATAACATTATTATTTAAAACAAAATAATGGCCTGCTTCAAGTGCCCGTGCTACAACCAACCCGATCTCTCAGATCCTCAGACATGTGACTTCAAACAGTTACTCCAAAATGGTCACTATAAAATCGTTTGATTACCGCGCGCCAGGCGTGTAGCTAGGGGTACGTTAATGTGGATTCGCCAGAACTATTTGTTTTGTTTTAAAAAATAAACTTAGGAAGTTGGATGCGTCTGCGTATCTGCGTGTAGGCTCCTTTTCTGTGGCTATTTCTGTAAAATGGAACACCTTGCCAACTGAACTCCGTCTTGCACCATTTGTGTACCTTTCACAAATTCTGTACCTTCAATCGGTTTATATAAGCGCTATGGGCGTATGCTGCGGAGTTCGCGTTATGTTAATATCAGTATTATTATTATTATTTGTTGTTGTTTCTAATCAAAATTAAATGCACTAAAATCTACGTGTAGGCTATATGGTTCTTGTAGTTGGCATACTGTAATTATAGGCTTCTAGTATTCATTAATGATTACGGCCCGACGGTTTGTTTTTCTCCACAGAATTCGCAACATTGAGAACCATACCAGACACGTCCATTTATTAACAGCATTAATAATATAAGTAATATTGTAATGTCGATATTGACAATAATAGTTTTGATAATGTGTGAATTTATGAGCGTTTCAATGAACTCTTTGATCGATAACTGAAGGAAGCGAATGTATAATTTAATTGCTTTTTACGACACCATTCTAATGTCAGGATGAACAGTATTTGTTATTATTGATTGCCTACCTCATATTATGTACTTTACACTTTGCTAACATGACAAGGCGTTTTACATAAGTAAATCCCCATAGTTGAACATTTGCGACATTATCTGACCCGGCATAGGGTTTCCGTTAATACAAAATGGCGTCTCTTTTAAGAGCGGCATGGAATCAGTGACTTATGAACACGCTTACTGACAGTTATTTGTTCTGGTTCCAAACAAATTTACCCAACTAGATAAATAGCGCAATACGTGTAGACACCTAATTCAAAATGTCGGGCGATGGGCGAAGGTCCACTGCAGCGCAATTCTTCATTGAAGAAGATGCGGCTGCAGACGAATCCAAATCAACTTATGACCGGGTAAATTTCAGTCGTTGACATTGAATTTGACAGGTATAGAAATATAGGCTGGGATCTAGAGCTGATCTAGTCTTTCACTGTATCGGAAGGGACATATTCTTTAGTAGAAGTTTTGTGTACGTCCCCCATTTAGATGACATTCAAGATTAAACCCCTACTACACGAGTAATCACACACAGATTCGTTATTGTTTACTGCTGTTTGTACACAAAGTAATGGAACTCGCATATAGCACCAATTTGCATACGGTTCCTTTAAAACTATAGCTAATTGTTTTGAAAACAGGATATATTTAACACATGCCAAGTTAGAGCTTACCTTGTTCGTCCTATATGGCCAGACAGTGATTCTTCCCAATTACTTACTTCTAAGTAAGCCCATTATCCTCCTAAAATGCTTTGGGAGCAAAGTGCATGCCAACCTTTTGCGTGAAGAGAATACTACACCTAATCTCAAAATTCTCGAAATGTACATATCATAAATCAAGTTCAGGCCTCAAAGTTAGAAAAATGTCCAGAAGAACCAGAAACACTTAAAATACATGAAATACTGGTCACCAAATGCAAAATTAGGTCGCCATGGCTCCAAAATTAGTCGCTAAATTGAGCCCTGAAGTTTGTGCCATACTTTTACACATGAATTCCACACACTGCATGTGCAATGTTTGTGACAAATTTAGTTCACATGCCATTGACGCCAATTCTCTTTGGACCATGCCTGAGCTCAATCAGTCAAGTTTCATTCATAAAATGCATATTGAGTTGCATTTAGGTTCATAATTTTTGGATAGGTACATAGTGATAATTATAGTATTGAGAAGTATGTTTTACAATTTCATATAAATATATTTCAAATAATAATGCTTAGTCATATTGGTATTAATTGTTTAGTTCACAGTTAATAATTAGTAAATTAATTTTGTTTCAATGTTTCAGGTGGTGGAACTTCTCAATCAAGCTTCGTTAGCTCAGAGAGATACACAGAAGATCAGTAACCTCAGACAGGTGAGAAAGATTTGGAAATACGGTGAATAGAAACATGAATTCTTGCACCAGACTACTTATCTGAAAGGGTGGATGGTAGCGCAATACTAGAATGTTGGACTTAATAGCCAAAGGCCCTGGGTTCAAATCTTGTCCCAGGAGCTCAGCATCCATGTTAGCACTACAGATGTTGCAGACTTTCTCCTGCCCTAAACTGACAAGCTGTGATATACGGATAACTATAAGTGAAAGAATCTTGAAAGCTGCTCTAAACCCCAATTCATTAACAAAAACAAACAAAAATTATAGTGATTTACAGTTGTATATGTATACAACAATATCAACTTATCTTTTTCAGGTTCAAGAACTGATTGTCCACAAAGATCCCACACTTCTTGACAATTTTATGGATGTAAGTATCGTCGTCTTTTGTTAATCAAGAATGCATGAAGTATGTAAATTCAGGTGTATAGTGAACAACAATGGACATGATTTACGGATACAAGATGTAAATTTTTCTGGGTTGTGATAATTTTAATTTTGACACAGATTCATTGATGCATATTAGTAAAATTTGTGTAACTGATGTGTGTAACTCACTCCCTATTATTATTATTACTTTCAGGAAATGCTAGCCTTCCAGAGTGATAAAACAGTGGATGTCAAGCGATATGTAGTTAGTTTCATGGAAGAAGCTTGGTAGGTTTATTTATGTGCTCATGCTTTAGACATTAGAAATAAAGAGTAAACGTAAGATGACCTATGTATGTCTGTAGATGTGTAATGCTGATACTTGTTTCAGACATGGCATTTTCCGCGGATTTGCGGAAATCCGTAGATTTCTTTATCCATGGGTCGATGTATTTGTCCTGGACCAGGCTTGGGGCCTGCTGCCCATGCTTGTTTTCCTTTTGTTTTCGTTGTTTCTGAAATGTGTTAATATCAGGCCACGAGATTACAAAACCTTTTTGAGTACGATTTCATGCTCAACTCAAAGTTTTGTTCATAATCCCCTTATTAAATTTGAACTTGAGCATGAAATCGTACTCAAATTGTTTTGAAATCGCCTGATTTACCTTTTGAAGCTTCTCCATAAATTATTCAATGCAGGTCCTCTAATTGTCACAGTTTTGTGTTCATTTTTAATCACAATTTGCAATGACTAAAATGGAATTGCATTTTGGCACCACGCTGTGTTGAAAATCGATTCTTATCATTGGTAAGTAGTAGAGCTCTGTGTTTTGTTTTACAGTAAGAAGGACCCCGAAGTGTTGTCTAAAGTTCTGCCCAGTCTCAACATGCTTTTGGCCGACGAGAACGTCAATGTCCAGAAGAAAGTGATCCTGGCCTCGATAAACATGTTCAAGTGCACCATCCTGGTAGGACTGAGAGCTGTCATAGTTCTACTGCACAGGGATGAGAGTCTTCCGCGGATCTGCAGATTTTTAGGCTCCGGGGGAGATCTTGTAAACTAGTTTGTCTCCTGCATCCCCTGGATCCTGGCTCTTTCAGCTGAAAACACAGTTTCCCATTCTCATCCCTGAATACACACTCTCACTGATAATTAAAATTGCTTAACCCTCTCCCTGCACAGGGACTGCTCTTTCGGGCATCTCCAGTTGCCTTCAGTATGGAGAGTTAATCTTGTCATGCATAAATGAAAGATTCGTTCTGCGACATTGAGCAACAAATCAATCACTCGCTCATTTCATCACTGTTCTTATATTCATCTCCAGTAAGAATGCTGTTATCCATGGAGGAGTCGGGTAGTAACATATGTAGTACACAGTCTCCAATGCTTATTTTCCAGTGGCTCAGTAAGGCTAAGGTAGCCACGCCTGAGAAGACGGCTTCGTGGGAACAGATGCACACACTCAAGTCTCGGCTGTTCGAGATGCTGGACTCTGACAATGATGGGTATGATTGCATTTTCAATTCTTATACCCAGTGACAATCAGAAAAATATTACTGCTGCAATTTAACACAATAACTCGCTCACAATCAGAGTTTGGTTTTGGGTAAGATTGAACCCACATTGTGTATATGTGATGGAATATTTTATTGTCTGTTTGCGTAATATTTCAGTATTCGTACTCACGTCGTCAAGTTCTTGGAGACAGTCGTACTGACCCTGTCGAAGAAATCGGCAGTAAGTATTGACGTGTACTAGTTGTGTTCGCTGTTTAGACTTCCTAATTTATGTCCAAGTTAGTATCGTTATTTTCAATATTAATTAATGCATATCAAGCTTGTATAAAAAGATGCTAGTTCTATGAAAAGCGCTGGTTATTGGTTTCTTATTAGTTCAGATTTATTTCGGTCAGTGTTTGATCACAGAACTGGGTCAAACTGATAATAATTCTTCAAGTCATAACTTGTTATTCATATATATATATATATATATATATATACACACTGAGTTACAACACTGTGATCATTCTGTATAATGGGAGCCTGAACTTTAGGTTTACTGGGAACCCTTTCATGAAGCTCTAGAATTAATTATGAGACCCTAACAGTATCATATATATTGTGATTGATACCATTACCATCTAATAGTGGATACAAGAGCTTTTTGACAGGATGTTAGGGTCTAATATGTGGTATGGTTATCTCTCCTGCTTCCCAGGACTCTGAGCCGCCAAAGAATAAGGACAGCGACGTATCTCTGGACATGATTCCTGACGGTCGACACTACCTGAAGGTGAAGAAGTTGGAGGACCAGGGACAGAAGACGTTCGAGATGATGTTGCACTTCCTGGGTTCTCCACACATCTCCAGGTGACCAGAGGGGGGATGTATACAAGCAATTCTGGTTGTAAATTTAGCCAGGCATCACTTTTGATATTCTTCCTGCGTATGCAACACTGTCTACCTTTCAGATTTCTCTTTGATTTTTTTTCCTGACATGTACCATTGTTTACAGTACTCCCATGATGCAGGTAATGATTCTGCTGCCAGAGAAAAGAAATCTATAAAATGATGAAATCATTTGTGAATGTTCTAAGATTTTGACTCCAATCGACAGCTGAACTGTTTCATTGAAAGACTGGGGCGGGTGGTAGCGCAGTGGAAGAACAGTTGGACTTCGGAGCCAAAGGTTCCAGTTTCAAATCCTGCCCCGGGGGCCCGGCATCAATGTTCGTGAAAGTTGCCTTTCTGACGCGATATTGATAGGATGCGATGTCTGTAGAGTGGCAAT
>JAUTBT010000947.1:0-10938 GCA_032361225.1 Lepetodrilus schrolli | reverse complement strand
CCGGGCCCCCGGGGCGGGATTTGAACCTGGAACCTTTGGCTCTGAAGTCCAACTGTTCTACCACTGTGCTACCACCCACCCCATTCTGATACTACACAAGTTTATACAAAGTGGTACACTCTGGTATTGTATATGTGTATGCAGATTGCTAAATTGATACTGTACATGTGAATACAGATTGTTAAACTCTGGTACCATACATGTGTGTACGGAATGATACACTCTGCATGGTAATGTACACATTATGTAAACTGTATGTATGTACACATTATGTAAACTGTATGTATGTACACATTATGTAAACTGTAGGTATGTATCCATTATGTAAACTGTATGTATGTACACATTATGTAAACTGTATGTAAACTGTATGTATGTACACATTATGTACACATTATGTAAACTGTATGTATGTATCCATTATGTAAACTGTATGTAAACTTTATGTATGTACACATTATGTAAACTGTATGTAAACTGTATGTATGTACACATTATGTAAACTGTATGTATGTACACATTATATAAACTGTATGTATGTATCCATTATGTAAACTGCATGTAAACTGTATGTATGTACACATTATGTACACATTATGTAAACTGTATGTGTACTTAGATACCCGTGGTACTTCTTTTAGAAGAAAGCATTCAGAAGGATAATTCATATATTCATGAAACTATTATGAATAACTTTGTCATTTGGAGACATCATTCAAGTTGAGATTCCGTGGTCTTCCACAGTCATCTCTGACACAGTAGATAAAGACATGTGTTCAGCGGGATATAAAGAGGCAGTGTTCTTGTTGGCCAGCGACAGATGGTGTTCCAGTGTTGGCATGATGGGCTGGCATGATGGGCGACAGAACTACACCTTATCATCACCAAGTGCACAGAGTTTCCTACCACTCAGCGATAAAGTCACAATTTAATGCATGGTCTACTTACAAACCTAGTCAATATTTATCATACTTTTATACATGACAACATCAATTGAACACAAGTTTTTCAATGAAGACATAAGAGCCTCACATACATTGAGATAATATATAAGACACGAAGAATGAACAACAGTTGGTGTATGTGACTCGCCAGCTAAAAAATCTTGACGGTTAAATTTGCCTTTCTAATTTCCTGTTTAGAGCCTGACAGATATTATTCACAGATATGATGTAAAAATGAAGGCAGACTTGTCAGCTGAATAATTTGTCAAGCATAATTTGTGTTAAAGTTGAATGTTTAACATTCCCAAGATGTCAATCAATGTCGCTATCAATTTTGTATACATAGAGTGATTTCTATTTATAATACTGAAGTCAGTACAACCTTAAGGTGCATATAAGTGTTACAAGTGAATATAAAATGATGACATGTTATATTTCTATTAATAAGTAGATTTTGTCCTATCCTTCTATCACCCTAGATGTAACCAGCTATTCTATCTGTATGTGTGACCTACTTGTGAAGCCATACTGTAGTGTGGAACCTCTCTATGACCAATGTACAATCTGCTGAAAGTTTAGTATGTGCTTAGTGACTGACAAGACAAGAGTTGTATCCCTTTCACTGTCAGTTGTGATCAGTTATTCTACTTCATACATTGTTAAGTATACTCTTAACTAGTAACCTATTTGATTGATTAAAATAGAATAATTAATATGATTTGTGATTACATGCTATTGTATTATTGTTATATATAATTAGTGATGTCAAAGTTAATAGATGTGCAGTAAAGAATAGTGGATTGCATGAAGGTAGATATACTTAATTAAAAGTATATGTTTGTTACAATTAATTTAACCCTCTCCCTGCTGAATTAGGCACAGGCACAGCTCTTTTGGGCATCTCCAGTTGCCTCCATCAGGGAGATGGTTAAATATTGTACAAGAAAGTAAAAACTGAAGGGTGCATGGATGTTTTCCTTTGAGATATATCCAATAGATAAGTTCAAATATATATACAATCGGCTTAACCTTGACTTTGGTGACCCAGTTCCGTGTCTGAATCAATTAGCATGACTAAATTTTAGAGTGAGCTCTTCAATAGACAGCTTAAAATATTATCCACTTGAATTCTGCTCAACAAAAAGAGAAGAATGTATGGTAGCCTAGATGAGCCATCAGAAAATGCTGTCATGGCAATTTATTGCTCCTTGATTAGCTCACAATGACCAACAGTATCACGGCGTAAATGACCCTGTGCGTTCATATCTGATATCAGTTCGGGTCTAGAGTTACCTCCCCCTTGTCCTCCACCGACTAGAGTTACCTGCCCCTTGTCCTCCATCATCACAGATAAATACTGGCTTAACCTATCCCAGGTCAAATTTCAGTGGGAAGTTCATTCATGTGCAAGAGTGTTCATGGAGACACACTGTTTTGGATTGCGTGATAGTCAAAAACAAGGGTGGGTCAACCACAAACATCATGGTTTTCTTCAGAATGACATCGATACCACACTACTAAATATGGCTGACTTTGTTTAGAACAAATCTACCTCAACCACCCTGAATATATTCCCAGTATATACATTTCTCTACCATTAACTATTACAATATATTAGCATATTTGTTGAAGTCATAGGTTAATTTGTAAAAGAAAATCCTATGGAAGCATGATGCAAAATTGTAATCATATTCAACTGCTCAATGTTCACGTTCTTCACTCATCAAATATATAACAGATGAAAATGTCATATTCTTCTTCTGTCAGACCATGAAATTAATCATTTCATAACGTGTGTATTTATTTTATTTCACATCAATCATACAAATAGGAGAGTTGACGTGATACATGCAGATGATTACCTCACATTAGCTTCACCTTCCCTACACAAGAAACTCGAGCAAATTAACAAAGTTTTATGTACAATGATTAATCCATGTATTTAATATGGTACAATAGGTGTGACTATAACAGATATACTACATTGATGTATACATTGATGTCATTGACACACCTGTGTTTTATTGACTGTGACATTGGTACAGTGTGTCCCACCAGGAAATCATTACCGATCCTCATCAGAAATTAATATCCGTGTGTGTGATGTGTGTTTGAGTCTCAGACAGGCACAAGATGGCAGTTGTCATCATTGAATGATTGGGGAATGTTCTGACGTATAGTATCACCCCACCCTCTACATACACACACACACACACACACACACACACACATACACACAATACAAACACATACACCCACACTATACACACACACAATACACACATACACACACACATACACACACATACACACATACATACACACACATACACACATACATACACATACATACACACATACACAGACACACACATACACACACATACAAACTAACATACACACACACACACACACACACACACACACACACACCATGCATTCCCTTCAGGCTTGCACACCTTTTCAAAGAATGTAATTTTAACTTTTTTTCACACTGAAGGCAATAAGAGATGTCATGATGAAATAGGAAGGGACTAAAATGCATAGGACACAGAGATAGGATAAAGCATATGGCACTGAAATAGGATAAAGTATATGACACTGAGGATAAGCATATGACACTGAGGATAAAGGGAATAGGATAAAGCATGACACTGCGGATAAAGCATATGACACTGAGATTGGATAAAGCATATGACACTGAGATAGGATAAAGCAAACTGATCGAGTGTGTCAGCACCACAGCTACTGCATAAAGTTAGGTGTGATGGACAGTCAAAGTTTGGACAGACTGTTGAACTTAGGATGTACGGTCAAAATTAGGATGGCCAGTTAGGAAGGTTGTATTGTCATATTGTCATGGGCACCAGACAATACTTTCTTTTAAGAGGGAAGCATAAAACAATACCAAACAGTTATTGAAGAATAGTACATATGATACGTCCTACAAATACACCAGGTGATGTGACAGGAACACACAATCAGAGACGGCAGGTAAACTCACTAGGATCACCTGACATCTGTAGCCACAGACACTTGTGTCTATGCTTACGTAGAACAGCCTCCTCGGGTCCAATACATAGGTGCAACATAAACACCTGCCATACTTCACTTCACAGCCCTTGTTGCAGCACAAATCAAGTTTATTAAATAATTATTTGCCTTTGCAATTGCAGACCCATCAAAATATGAATCCAGACGTCCTTCATAAATTACATATCTGTCAAAGTCGGTAATTGCAACTGTAAATTCCTACGATAAGAGCCTGATCTATGTATTACTAGCTGCAGTTACCTGACAGAAATCAAGTGTGTGTGTGTGTGTGTCCATGTTTGTTTATTACCAGCTAGGTTGACAGGTGCAACATGCAGTGAATACACTTCACACCTGGAGCTAACTCTACTGTCAACAACAATACACCATTAACTCAGTGGGCTTATCATTTTAGCATGTTAATTATTATTTCGTTATTACAAACGTACCACTAGTCTATAATGTTAAGTGTCAACTATCTAGTCGAATAAATTTCAATTTGTATATTACTTAAATTGTAAATTATTTCTCATATTTGTATTTGTATATTACATAATTGTAAAGTTATTTCTCATATTTATATTTGTATATTATATAATTGTAAAATTATTTATCATATTTATATTTGTATATTATATATTTGTAAAATTATTTCTCATATTTATATTTGTATATTACATAATTGTAAAGTTATTTCTCATATTTATATTTGTATATTATATAATTGTAAAGTTATTTCTCATATTTATATTTGTATATTATATATTTGTAAAGTTATTTATCATTTTTCTGTTTATTAATTAATCATGTTAAAATGTGTTGACAGCATGTTTAGCCTTCACATTACTATGTTTGGTAGTAGCAGGTGGATGTAATTGCTATATGTCCACTATGATTCACTAACATATTAGTCTCTAATATTAGATTGCAAAATATTATAGATCACTTGCAGTCAAATCAATTTTCAATGCATATATAGTTGGCCTATTCTAGATCTATAACTAATTAAGCAATGAACCTTTTTTTATGTGTGCATATTTTACCATTTGCACCTGTTAATCTATTTACAGCAATTAATGTTGATGCAAGTGTATATGTTTTCGTTAGAGGTCCATTGCTTCCATAGGGATGATATTCAATGTTTTTTCTCAAATACCATGTTTATCTCATCGAGTGGAAAGGGAGAGTCAAGATTTCCATATATTCTATATATTACATAAATGCAGTGAAATATACCTAACTTTCATGGTTTAGTCAGGTATTAGTTCATCTAAGAATGGATCAGTCTACTTTATTCCCCTTCCCTCAACGGTAACTGATTTGACGTCATACTGTGTTGCCACTCTGGCTGTGGCGTCATTACATGGCGACATACTCTGCCCGTGATGTCATTATGTTTACAAAAAACTTTGAAGCCACTGAACTGGTCCCTTTTCCTGTATGCGATTCATATGACTTCAGAAATGGTTGCCTAGTTATGTTATTTTCACTAGTGAAAAATAACACTTGTTATGTCCACTGATAAATCATGGTATTTCACTGCCTTTATGTCATAAATGATTTAAAGCCTGCAGCATGTGATAATGAAAGTGATGTCCGTAATACTTTATTTGGATTGTCTATTGAGTACTGTGTTACTTTTCTCATTAAACAAATTTGTTTAAATTCCAGTCAGATCATCATCCTTAACCTTCTTTCTCCTGCAGGCTACTGTAGATGCTTGAACGTGATTGTTTGTATTAAGCCAGCAAGGATATGGATTAGACATTCTGCAGCAGCCAGTTTCGCTAAAAGTGTTCTATATAGTACACGTACATTTTCTACCCACGTTGAGTGTATCAGGTGTCATGTCCACAAGGAAATCTCAGGTCAAACTAGCCAGATTTGTGTGTTGTTTGTGTGTGCTAACACTGAGCTATTGTAGGCAGGGTTGGTGGTCACAGTCTGGTCAGTCACTGGTCAACCTGGCCTTGCCATCCCTCTGACCCCAACAAACTCCCACACGAAATCCCTGCTAAAATACCTCACCAAGCTCTCAAACATTTCTCACAGTATCAAGTGACTACGAAAACACACGGAAGCCTTCCAAGACAGAATCATCAGAAACCGTAATTTTTATAATTATCCGATTCATTATTTAATCTGGGGACCATTCTCCCAGAATCCCACTTGATCGGGATAATCTCTCAGGCCACTCATCATACCATTATGGAATACGCCCAATCTTAAAACAGAAATATCATAGACTCGGATTTAAATGAAAGAGATTTTTTTTTTCTCAGGGTGATCACTGATAAATACTGGCAATAGGGTACTATAGTGATGATTATTCCATTGTTCATACATCAGAGGTTTCAAACTGGGCGACATCTGCGAGAATAATGAACAGGTGCACGATTCTAAAATTGGATACATTGACAAGAAATAATTTCTTCTATGACCTATACACTATTTGATTACATATCGTTCAATCCCAGACAGATGTGGAAAATAGAGAAATTAAGTATTGTACCCACATTCGTGATAATATTCACATTCAAATTCAAAATCTTAAATGGACTGAAAAAAACTTTCCCATTTTCTATTTAACATATATAGAGCAGAATAGTTTATAGCATATTTTCACCTTTAAAGGTTCAACTGTTTAGAAATTATTTCTATTGAATGCTTGTTTAATAGTGCAATATAATAATAGATCATAATATTTTATCCTTTAAATAATTCAAGTTTGTATAGTTATATTTACCAGTACATGCATAATGTTGGTGATGAAAACTTTTCAAACATATTGTGCAACTTCATTGCATTCACCATGAAATTATATTATTATATAATTTTTTTGTATCTTTCTGTTATTAATATTCAATTGCAATTATTTGTAATATGGTGTAATTGTAAAATTGTAAAAACAATATAATAGACTAGAATAATAAGCATCTGTAGGTCTAATCACTATGAAGGAAAAAGTTTTTTTAATAATTTTATTATAGAAGGTCAATTTATTTCAAATACATTTTAATATAGATTTACATAATAAATAAAATATACTAATACATGTACATAAATAACTGATTTAGTTTAGTTGTGAACCTGCTTCTGGTAAAGGGACGTTAAACGATGACTGCATGCGTAGCTGAAAGACCTCCAGCCACCAATACCATTCCTAGTAAACACCGAGACAGGCCATGCCTGATTGGTCAGTCCAGCCAGACACGTAATCCACGCATACACTGGTCAAACCCTATAGGGGACGTGCGCTCATTGTACGAGGCAATAAAATGCATCATTTGTTGATTCAATCCGCCTGACAGCCTAGGGTGATTCATTACAGATTGAAAGTTTCCGTCAATTACAGGAATTTATAAGCTCTATTGTACAAGTTGTATTGATGAATAAATACCTTGTTTGAATCTCGCTCTTGCGACGGTAATTCCATTTGATATGTTGGAGTAGCCGAGATCATGAAATTGATCATGGCTGTTAATTAATGTATGTTTGTGAATATCGGAAATGTCCCATTTTCAAACAGAAAGCATAATCGGATATATTGTTTAACGATTGCTTTGACCGTGAACTTAATCCTGTGTTTGTTCTCCTTATTGTTATCTAGCTGGACTCCACTCAGTCCAGTTAATTGTAAACTCTATATCATAACTGTGGAATAACAATCAATTATCTACATTTGTGATATTAATATGATCCATTCGTGGTATTTGGAATTAATTTCATTTCATATAAAAGTCATTTTCCCTCTCAAATATTACAACGATCTCAATGTTGGCTTATTATGTTCACATATACAAAAAGAAATCATGTCAACAGGACAACTATAACAAGGGGTTATACTATCAATATATACCCAAAGAACCTTAGCATCATATTAAGCTAGCTTACTGTCGCTAATCGTACAAAACTGTCTCTAGCTAAATGCGGTCATCAGCAAACAAAAGGGCCCTGTGTTGTATAACAGAACTTCAAACATAGCAACCAAGAAACTATTCCAGCGAGGAACGTCTATTGACACGTGTTTTGCTCTGGACATTCGGCCAATCGAATGTGGTCATAAAAGTACATGGTAGGCAAATGGGTACGGAATGGTCGAAATGCCGGAAACTGGAAGACTTTGAACAGTGTATGAGAGTCCTGTGGCTGGTGGGATTGCACAACAGTGGATAAGGAGGTAGATGTGAGCATTCCCTCATGATAGTTCCGCGGCTCCTATAAAGGGGCAGGTTTAACACAGGGATCAGCTCGGCAAACAGCGTGAGAAAAACATGCAGTCTACAGAAAAACCTGGGTACATAGAAGCTGTCTCTGCAGAACACACAAATCAATATTAAATACAGAAAAACACTTGTACATGTGACATTCATCTTCTTTCATTGGGATATAGTGTCCTACACACATTCAAATAATTTCTAACAGGTAACAACAACAAAAAACACAATACATTTCATACCTACTTATAGCGTATATCTATTGAGTATAAATACCTACAGCGATATGCCATCTAATCTTTAATAGCCCCAACTCGAGTTCAATCTAAATACTCATGGGTGTATATGGCAAGGGTTTTACATTCCAGATCACTTGTCCTTGAATTAATTTCACCAAACGTAATCATATTTGTCATTTCCTTTCCTAACTCAACCCTACATCATGAAAATAAATTAGCATTGGAAAACAGTTAATTTTATATTAATATGAAAACATGTATATATGTCATGATTCTGCTCTTACTAATGCTTGTATTCATCTGGATACAACACTTCCCGTCTACTGTGCCTGCATTTACTTCCTTTAAAATATGTCTTTTTCTGGAACATTATGTCACTTGCATTTAATAATCTTCTTTCATCACTCATGACACATTAACACAAGTGAGAGTTAATCAGTCCTTGGAGACTAATTAATTGTACATATCCCAGATGATAGATGTGGACATGATGTTATAAAATGGACACATTTGATTAGCAGGAACAGTGCTTGATTGACATATGAAGTGGACACAGACCAACACATCCAGTTGCTATAATTGACAGACATGTATGCCACTGATATATGACTAGTGCTAGAAGTGTCCAACACCTATATCAATGATAGGTTGTATATCTTTTAACTATTAATCAGTCTCACAGAAATATTAAGATAATATTAATAATATTTTATAAGGAATTTATTTCAAGTTAAATATTTTTGTCATTAATCCCAATGGGCAAATTTCTCCACTGTTCAGTGTGGCCATGTTTGTACATGTGGACAAGATACTTATCCCACTTGTCCCACAGTGATATGTCCAATACCTAGTTTATTATAAAACTATATATAGCAGTAAAATATAAACAAGAAACAAACAGCATTCTCAAGCAATGTGTGCTGTCTTTGGAAAATACAGGGGAGATGAAACCAATGATTTATGAATGAAAAATCGGTTAAGACTATGTGTATGGGTATATTCCATGACAGCAGCAGAGGTCACAAGGTCACAAAGTCATCCAATCAGATTCTGTCAAACAGGTCGGGTCAACATCAGACTGGTTTCATCCTCCCCTCCCCATCCTTGGCTGGGAAAGTCATCCATTTTTCAGCAATTCCAAATCAGAGCTGTGGCAGAAAAATCAATGTGAGGCTGAATCCTGCACGGAACCAAGGAGACTGGATACAGACCAACAGAACCCAATCCACAGAACTGTGACCAACAGAACCCAATCCACAGAACTGTGACACATACTGTGTACAACACAGTACGCATACTTCATTGTATATTATCAAACCCAGTAGAACTGTGACAAATACTGTGTATAAAACAGTAGAGATACTTAGTATTGAGCAGTAGTTTACAGCATTATCAAACCTAGCAGAACTGTGACACCTCCCAGATAGAAATGGCAGACAGCATTGTTAATACAGAAAAACTGATGTATGTAAATACCGTAACTTTGATATGAAAATTGTGTAATATGAAAAGAAATCTTCATTTATTTTCTTCCTGGATTCATAATTGCTTCCATGAAGCCCACACTCAATGAAATCATGTTATTCCTCATTGACCTTTTCAATATTAACCATTCATCAACAATCAAAACCATATAAACAAATACCATAAAAGATCAATAAAAATATTTGTCTACAAAATATGAGAGCGACAACATTGGCCTATGATCTACAAAGGTGATGTTTTTGTCAGCGAGGAGCTCTGTAAATGTGATCAAGTCAAGGCTGGTAATCTCTGTTTACCAAACAAGCCTAGGACTGCGCGGGTAAACTGCCTTGTTTACCGTGTTTACCACGGTCCACTGTAGACTCTAAAGACAATAGCGCTGACTAGGCATCTGAGAGGAGACAGCAGATCTAACAAACACATGATGAATGAACAATGTCAGGGTTCATCCTTCGGGACAAAATACCTGTGATATTAATTATCGTCATGTCACAGAAGAATGATGTACATATCACCTTGAAAAAGAATACATGCATCAAAAATATTTGTTATTTTAATTTTATTTACTCGGCTGTTTGAATGTCATGAAGCCGATGCTGTCTAATGTCTTGGAATAAACGAGAATATCAATTTGCTGGCATTTCTATAAATAGCCACAGGAACACATGCTCTTCTTGGTTCTGAAATCTGAAACAAATTATACCAGCATTCACAAGTGTATTTGCATTTGTATTTCCTGTTTTGAAAAGATTAACAGTTTGGTCCAATTTTCCTTTCAACTTTTCCTTCAGGCATTTTCTAGTGTTGTGTTCCTACCAGGCCGTATTAATGGTTACCATTAATACAAGTATCAATAGTGACAATAGGAATCATCTGGTGAGCAATATTCAAAGTACTACACTGGGATTGTGGCACCAATATTCCAAGCACCTGCAACTTGGTTGTTGGTTGGTTGATTTGGGGTTTAAAGCCACTTTCACGATTTTTTCACTCACATCATGGCTTGCATGCATATGTACT
>JAUTBT010000946.1:0-10938 GCA_032361225.1 Lepetodrilus schrolli | reverse complement strand
CAGTGCCAAAACTGTATTCCATTCAGTAGTCTTACGAATTCGCACCATCTACAAGAGATTTAAATCGGTTTACATCTTATACCCATTATTGTGATGTAGGCTATATGTGTGCTGCCGTGGTAACTATTATGATATTTATCCAACTTGTCCTGATTATTCATGGTAAATTACATGTATTTCTTAAAATTCATTACCGAAAACCTCATTAATTTTTCCGAGGTGGAAGTTACTTGCGGCCGCCATATAGTAAAATCAGTAACGATCAGTATCAATACACCGTGATGCAGTTCCGGGGTCTAATGATATTTGATCACGGAAAACTAAATGTGTTACAATGGTTTTCAATATTTTCATTGTTTTTTCATATATATATATATATGCATGTATATTTTTTAATCTTAAAACAAAACAAAATCATAATATTAATATTAATACAATACATTTGAAACTAAATTGTATATAATTTTTACCTTTTTCACTGTATATTTTTAGGCAGGTGTCTATGGCTGAATTATACGATAACACGTCCGAGACATCGTAAACGACGACAATGGCATGCGTATTCTTTATCTGACGTCGTATCCGCGCTCGGAAGACAGTCGAAAATATCGAGGAGCGTGGATCTACGATTTTTATAGACCTGGCGTTACCATCTGCAAATGAAATGAAAACAATAGAGTATACCCCTAACCAATGCTCTACCAACAGCGGTGACACGTCAGCTCATACATGCTTTAGCAAAAATGGCAACACTCCAACTCTACCTTCTACCTCTCCCCTTTCTTCCGGGGTAGAATCCTTATCAGCAGATGAGGACCCAGAAGATGAGCACCAACGACGACTCGTCAGGCATGGTCTGACTCGTCGCCGGGGGTGGTCTGTGAGCTGGCGGAGTCAGGGGTGGAATAATGTCTGAAAACATCACCCCCTTGACCCTGATTCGACCCCCCCCCCCCCCTTGGCGTGATGAACCTAGATACCTGCACAACGTGGGTGGTTTCCCTCCGGAGGGAACCATCGTATGTGGCCGAACGGCCCCATGGATATGGGACCTGTCCAGGCCACGTGAGTGTCGTCTGATCCCCTGGATCGTTCATAGGGCCTATTATTAATGTGCAATTATATTTTCATTACACAATTTTAATACGTAGATGGAATGGCGAGAACGTTAACGTATGACTACAAAACCAACATCATATAACTATATAGTGACACTTGGAAACTCTATTGCAACTAAAAGTTGCATGGAGGCACTTTTACATAGTATCCACTACGAGAACAATACTATCGTAATATTAGTTAACAGCCTGATTTCCGGGGTGTACGGGTTTTAACAAGCAGAAATTTCTCGGATACCTCGAGACTACTTACTAGAGGAATTTACATGGTGTATAGAGAGAGTTTCATCAAATACATCATCCTCGAAAATCAGACCAATGGTGCCTAGACATACCGGTCTGTTTTTCGAGGATGGAAATATATACACCTCGTCAAAGCACGCTCGATGTATTTTTTTTTCTGATTTAAAGATTTATATGAAATTAATTTTTACATTTTTGGAAAAATTATCACCTCGATCGGGACCTTATCTTAATATATAATATATATTGGTTATGACTGTTAATACTAGGGTACACAAGATTCACGATACATCTACATCTATATAATATAATATAATACATACGTCCTATGGGGTGGTTAAACTTGTACACGTCTCCACTCAGGGTATATTCTGGTCGTATTTCATTGGCGAAGTACTTGACCAGAGTGGATTTCCCCACCCCCCTGGCCCCCAACACGGCGATCGTAATTGTGGACATCGTAGCACCACGCTCGGTGGATCACTAAAACTGTTCCAGTATATACACACTCCTGCATAGTTCCGCTCTATATAAGAAGCCAGGCAATGACTAATTAAACATATGATGTTTTTCACACCCCTATGTATTTATTAGCGAAGCGGGAGAGGGAGAGCACTTTAAGCGATAATATTAAAACTGTTATAAGTTGTAGCACCTTCCCAGCCAACATTGGCTAACGAGACACTATTAATTAGAATACATGTTAAACATAAAATATATGCAGTAAAAGCGAAAAAAATATTATACATGCAGTATATGTAAATATATAATGTATAGCAATAAAACAAGATAATCTATTTGTTTGTAAATTTATATAACATTAAAAAGGCATGCATAATATTGTGATAAAAGATTTTTAAAAAGGCATATAATACGTTATATATAAATATATTATAAAATACCTGAATAGAGATGGACAATATACTAACGTTATGTTCATGCTTAAAGATTTAATAAAATGCATACGCCTATTAAACATGGAATTAATAGTTGTATTTAAAAGAGCGTTGGAGCTTGTAGATGCCATGATTGATTGGAGATTAATTATATCATTATTATTATCAAGTTGGAGTTGGCTGATTAAACTATATCAACATTGGTGAAGCCACCGGGCCTGTGTTATAAGGCGTGCCAGTTGTGGTGAGATTACTGCTTCCGGGGGATAGCTAAACTAGCTCGATGTCGTCAAAACCATTGCGCATCCTATGTTGGCCTGTAGACGGAACCCAGTCAAATATGGCGGTATCCATACATGCTGGAATCTGTACGTGAATACGTCTTGTTTAGTAAGAATGTAATTATTTATCTGTACAAATGTATGTGTAGAAAGTACATTTATCAGACATTATAATTATTACATAAAAACGCAAATTATTTAACTGCATTAATTATTCTCTTCAGTTTTTGTCAGTCACAGACTCTTGTTAGTAGTAGACGGCTGGCTGGCATTTTAATATATTAGTTTTAGAGTGATAATTACAATAATTTATAGTATATTATCATGTTATTATATCAAATATTATTATTATATCAAATAAGAATGTTTATAATATTTTTTACTATCTAGTGGCAAATTCCTGTGGTCAAGATTACTTAGCACAATCTCTTCCAATATTTGAGTCTGTACACACAGCTGATGTAAACATGTTAAACTAAAGTCATGCAATAATGTTTGTCTGGAAAGTACCAGTTGGCCATCCCCCGGAAGTTAATAGGAGTGCGATTTTACTTGCACGCCCTATAATTCTAACAGTGCACGAAAACTGAGATACTCACTTTGATACTACAAAATATCATTGACCAGTAAACATAGTAAATATTATCTCAAATGACTCCCACCTGGGAACTTCTCAGAATATAAGAGTTGTTTAGAAGTGACACGGGAGTTCACATCCGTCTCTCCGTTCCTGAATGTTGCAGTAATTTCATTGAGGTTATTACTCTCCACATGATTGCTCATGGGCGCCGCCATTTTTATTATCGGTGAAATAATCTCAAATCCTTCTACATATTCTGTAAGTCCATTTGTCGTAAGCAGTCATAGATACGACACTTTTTCTAGTGCACAAGCATGCGCAATATATTTTACAACACTTAAGCTCATAATGTAACTATTATTATCAGCATATTTAGAATATTACGACATTTGTAATAGGAATCGTTTGGTAAGGAGAGTATCCAATATGGCCTTTACTGACAGGTTGGCAGTCTGTTAAACTGATCTATTCTCTATATTGGTGCTGAGGAACTGAGGCTTATACTAATCTACACCACAGTAGCAGTATATCTATACACATCAATTTAGAGTACGTAGACTACCTGACATTATTTTAGACGTAACTAGTGATAACAGACTCACAGTGACAGAACTCTGTTACGTTGGTACAGACAGTAAAGTTGAACACTGTTGAATTCTACCAGATGATTTAGAGTCTACCGTATTTTAATAACAACAACAAAATTGGGTTTTAAATACTCAATCTAATACATTATCATGATAATTGCACCTCATACTGTTTATAACTAATAATGACCCTTTATCAAAAAGAATTAATTTTATCATTTTTATTATGTTTATTATGTTTATTATAAAGTTTTACTCTTCTCAATTTTGTTTTATTACAATTCTTGGTTTATGTTGAAGCTTATCTTTACATTTCCATTTTAAAAATACTGTCACTGTCAGTTGTAGCTTTAGACAGACTACTATTATCCGATATCAATGTTACTACTACAATACTAGTATATTGGGAGATCTTTATCATTAATAATACTGGTGTTGCCAAATGTCCAGGGGCAACCCACCTGTTGCACCTGTTTTAGTAATTATTCAGCAAACTTCTTCCTACTCGAGCTACCATATATAATGGAGACAGTAGGGCATGTAGAGTAGCTATTGTTGTATTATTGATTAATGCAGCAGGGTTTTTGAAAGGCATACAATTAAAAAAAATATAGATGATCATTTTGGACTCTAAATGCAACACATGCCAAGTACATGATTCATTCTTGCTATAAAATTTGTACCATCAACAATTTTCACCATTACATGATAGAAGGAATTCTACAATGAATGAATGAATTAGTGCTTTACGTCGCAGTGGGAATATTTCACTCATACGCGACCAGTAGCCTTCCAGTTCTACAAGTTAAAAACCATATAGACTAATCTTAGGTGTATCAGAATAATACCTGTGTTTCCGGTAACCCGACCGACCTTAATAAAAGTGCGACCCTAGAAATTTTGTCAAGAATGTTTTTATTAAATAAGCCAACCCTCCACTTTTGTATTTAACTCTCTACATGCTGGAGGCAACCGGAGATGCCCTAAAGAACAGTGTCTGTGCTTAATCCAGCAGGGAGAGGTTTAATATAGGTGTTTGGATGCATATACCTTCAAAGCACCAACAATAAACGATGAAACATCTCTAGGAAATATTAGAAACATTTGCAGTTGTCTCATGCATTTGCAGATGGTAGCCAGTTTGTGTCAATAGTACTAATGCTCAGCAAAATAAGGTCTACCAGTGTATTGATTTGTTAGATAGTTTTCATTATTAATTTTTAATAGTTCCCAGTCTACCATGGTCTACAGAAATAAAACCAAACCATTCTTACTTATCGTTTTTGAGAAGACACCTTTTGAAGATGGACTTGTTTTAACCAAAGAATATTTTGAAAATTGAATTTTAACTGATAGTGTTTGTGTCACTTTGCTGAATGCATTTAACATATATCGAAATTACAATTGTCTGTCTATGAATTAATAGTCCTATAATAGAATGATGTATTGCGTATTATTTTATTACATTTGCAATTTCAGGTTGAACTGCATAACATGAAGGGTGTCGACAATGTCGGCATATGGTGCTGCAGCTTATAATCTCCGCAGCCGTCACCACGGTGACAAGAAGAAAATGGTCCCTCGCGTTTCTCCAATGTCGTCAAGTGACGAGGGCGTGGAGCTGAAGGACATTTCAGAAATATCACCCAAAAAGAACAGTCAGGACAATGAAAGGATGGGCATCCATGTCGGAAATTCGTCGAAACGTCCCAATGGCTACGTCAGAGACGAACTGGCTGCCAGGCTGTCGGAGACTGACGACAGCGACGAGATGACGACAAGCTTCACGGCTCCTCTCCTCGGCAGAGGTGGCGACACCGACGACAATGATGCCGATTCTGAAGCCGTGGTCGTACACAAGGGGTCGGACGAAAAATGTCTGAGCATCGCCCTCCAGGTGTCGCTACCGTACATCATCGCAGGATTCGGGACCGTCGGAGCTGGGATGGTTCTGGATATCGTTCAGGTCTGTGGAGCTGGAGGCGGGGATAAATACTAGTATGTGATGTATTTCCTCACCATGATTGTCTCAAATGGGTGAAAGATTCCCGCAGTGATGTTAAACTCTTAGAGCTGCAACGAATACGTGAGTCAAATATAGACCATCGATGAATAGTATTCATTATTTGGCATCCAAATATTCGAATAACATATTATATTCGCTTTTTTTTTTTATGATTCATGTATCTCGGTGATATAACAATGTTTTATACATTTTTTCCATTCTGGTGTGTCTAAACTTAGGCAAATACCCGTTCATAACAAACGGCAACGTGAAAATATGCATGACCATTTTAATTGCCGTAAATCATTTGTTGAACTACCAATCTATGTGTCAATTCTAGGTAGTATACATTTACAGTATCGATACAGTTCAGTATCGGTTAAAATGCTATTTAATATTTTGTTCATTTTAATGAATTATCGTTATTTAACAGTTGTATACGTGGTAATTATGTTACGCTAACAACCGGCAACTTCCTGTCGTCTGCACAGCAGTTGTCTGCTGAGCTCGCGATGTCGGGGAAGGAATTGGTCGGCATTTCCGATGCCCCAGCAAAGTTGCTAGTGGTTGCTATCCACTGTCTCACTGTATGGAATTATTAGCAGTATTAGTCCAATGGCACATAGAAAATGCATATCCTCCTGGAATCTCCTGTATTAAATAGTATCTCTAAGTTAACCGTAATACCAACCCTAAAGCAATGGTGTAGTCTATGGTTCAGGGGGAGAGGGGAATTTCGGGGCTGGTGGTAGCGCAGTGGTAGAACAGTTGGACTTCGGAGCCAACGGTTCCAGGTTCAAATCCCGCCCCGGGGGTCCGGCATCAATGTTCGCGAAAGTTACCTTTCTGACGCGATATGGATAGGATGCGATGTGTTAGGAGGGTAGTGTTTCCCTGACCATACACATATAAAAAGTAGCTTATGGTCAGTAGGGAAGGTTAGAGGAATCTCGAGTTAGCTCGTATCATGACGTATGCTTACAGTAGTTAATCGCTTGACAATTACAGGAAAACAACATAGTTATAGGTTATTGTGGATATACGTCGCAGTTATCGCGAGATAAACAAAATAAATATTTAATTTAAAAAGTGGTAGTGGTAGTGGTAGTGGTAGTGGTAGTGGTAGTGGTAGTGGTAGTAGTAGTAGTAGTCATTTTCTTTAACTAGTTGTGTTTGTAAAACAATGGAAAGAATGGTTAATGAAAGATTAACATGGTATTTAGAAACTAATAACCTGTTAACAAACATTCAATGTGGCTTCCACAAAAATAGAAGCACTATTGACCATTTAGTTCGATTGGAATCTTTTATTAGAAACGGATTTATCAATAAACAACATGTGGTTTCTGTGTTTTTCGATCTAGAAAAGGCTTACGACACTACATAGAAGTATGGTCTCTTAAAAGATTTACACTGTATTGGTTTTAGAGGCCATATGCCTCAATTTATTGATAGCTTTTTGAAAAGCCGTCAATTTAAGGTTCGTTTCGGGTCCACCCTCTCCGATTCTGTTCATCGGGAGAGGGGTGTCCCACAAGGTGCAATATTATCTTTAACACTTTTTAGTATCAAAATTATTAACCCAGCCAGGATTCTAAATGATCATATTGATGGTTAACTTTTTGTGGACGATTTTAGCATTTCATGTAGAAGTTGCAATATTGCCACTGTCGAACGCCAGTTGCAATTGTGCATAAATAGAATTTCTAAATGGGCTTTGGAAAATGGATTCCGTTTTTCAAAATCTAAAACTATTGCCATTCACTTTTGTAACAAGCGTAAACTGCACAATTATCCTGAGTTATTGCTCGACAAACAACCTATTAATGTAGTCAAAGAAGCCAAATGTTTGGGTATTATTTTTTACAGTATATTACAGTTTCTTTCACACATTAAAAGCCTAAAGACTAAATGTCTAAAAGCTTTAAATATTATCAAATGTGTATCTGGCACCAAATGGGCAGGAGATCAGAAAACACTGGCAAATCTAAATAGGGCTTTGGTCCGGTCTATTTTTGTCTTTAAAAGTAATTGAAAATACCTTGAATTTGGTTAATTAAATTATTTTTGTAAATAGTTGATAAATATAGTTTCACTTCATGCTTGTAAATGCTTAAAGTTAACTTTTGGAAATGAGCAGATGAGTAGGGACATTTTAAAATTATTTGGAGTTTTACAAATTTCCTATTGTGATTTCTTACAATTTTCAGGCACCGTAGACTCTAGATACGGTACTTGAACAACTTGATTCACCAGTCAGATTTGAAAAAATATTGCAAATATGCAATGCGATGTAGCTGTGGAAAATATCAAGAAAATTATTTGATGTTTGAATAGAACCATGAAAATGATGAATATTAATCATGTTGGAAACAAACAAGAAAATGTATGATTGTGTTACTGATTTATTCTCTATGAACTCTAACAGTGGTGGGTTGTACAAACATTATTGCATGACTTTAGTTTAACATGTTTACATCAGCTTTGTGTACAGACTCCAATATTTGAAGAGATTGTGATCTTTACCACAGGCACTTGCCACTGGAAAGTAAACATTATTATAAACATTATTATTTGATATAATAATAATAATTGATATAATAATACGATAATATACTATAAATGATAGTAAAAATCACTTTAAAAACTAATACTGTAAATCATGAAATGTTAGCGTCATAAATATTTAGCGTCCGGTGGATTATCGACCTATTAGCGTCATAAAATTTTAACGAGCTCGTATTAAAATGTCACCCAGCCGTCTACTACTACTAACAAGAGCCTGTGATCTTGACTGACAAAAATTGACAAGAATAATTATTGCAGTTAAATAATTTGCGTTTTTACGTACTAATTAGAATGTCTGATTAATAAATGTACTTTCTATAATCCTTTTAAACGGATAAATAATTACATTCTTACAAAACAAGACTGGGTTTCATCTACAGGCCAAAGAGGATGCGCATACGCAATGGTTTTGACGACCGAGCTAGTTTAGATATCCCCCGGAAGAAGTAATCTCACCACAACTGACACGCCTTATTGGTTTTTTTCCAGATTGAGGTCGATGGAGTGTTCATGTTCACATTCAACTATCGTTATCCTGCTACGGATGTCTCCTTTTTCGCCTATGAATATGAAATTGTCTTACGAATGATTGTCTTTGTGTAGGGCTGTCAGGATTCACCGATGCACCGACGAATTGCCGTTTCTTCTCTAACACTTTTTGTGAGTCGATTCATCATAATATTGTAGATCGATTAGAAATGCAACTATTAAGTTTGACTCACACGGGTCGATCGGTTGTAACGATACGTCGAATTGCACCATGTGAGCGAGGATGCGATGCGATTCGCTATGATCAAGATCGCATGACTAGAGCAAGTTCTACTCTTACAACAAGTCGAACCAGACTCGTACAACCGATCGATCCGTGTGAGCGAGCCTTAAGGTTGGCTTATTGGTGATTACCAGGCGCCCGTTGGTCACTTGTAGGCTGTACATAGCTAGATTGCAAGTACAATTTTAGGGAAACCGCTAGCTTATTGTTTTTAAGCGATGAAGCCTGTCTGTTTTTATGTTATTTTCAGTAATTACATTGTCACATATGTTTTGATTTGGGAGGACATTTTTAGGTTTACCACTACCCGACTAGGTGATGAATATCTTCAAAACCACCAATCACAGAACAAACTTTCTGTCTCTGGTGGTGCTGGCATAACTAGGATTATTCTAAAATGAGAGTTGTTTTGAAATTGAAAGCTGTTGGATGGCTCCTGGTCACAGACCATATAATAATAATGTAATCAGTTTTATCACATAACATAGGAGTTTGGGAGTGCAATAAAGCCATGCTATAAATGTAAATATTTTCACTAGTGCAATAACACAATGGATTTTTATAATTGTATTCATACACGATATCAGTCTTTTGGGACGTTTTTTAGAGCTTCTTCTTGGGACTTAATTTGTCGAATATAAACTTAAATGAGTTCTTCAATTAAATATGCAAACAAATTTATGAATATTTACACATTTACTTGGAACTATATTTTATCATTTATTAAGGCACTTGGTCTTTATGGAAGGTTTTTAATTACTTATCAACTGCATCAAGCTATTAAATCATATACATAATTTAACTATTCATCTGGCCACATATAGTAAACTAATTAAATGTTTAATTGTCGCAAATGGGTGAAAGATTCACGCAGCGACGATAACTTCCATAATTACTCACTCACTCATCATACACTTCAGCTGTATGCATATATTACATGCACATACATAATGGTATCGTGTATAAATTCAACAATTTCTACAATTAAAAGTAATCATTATAAAGTAAGATAAATACGGATTATTAGTATGTGCTATACCAGGTCATTGATGATATTGTATAAGTTAAACATGAATGTTTAGTTGATGTTTTTTCTTCAGATGAGAACAATATGTTAGTATAGAATGTTAGCAGTGTCCATGCACCCTGTTGTAGGATTCACCTATTGGGGCTGTAAGTGGGTCACGTTTATTTTTAGAATTTCAAGAATTACCCAGAATCTTGTGTACGGATCTTGTGCTTAAATTTCTGTTCAACTCAGAGATGAATCATGTTGTTCAGCATGGTCCACATGTTATAGATCGGGATACAACGTAAGGTATGTAAATAAAACAACAGCCACGCACATGTCACCGTGTATGTTATCACCTGGATCTTGAAACCGGATACGTCTAAAAATAGAATTTGACCTACTAATGCACGCTTTTAGACCAATAATTGATTAAATTGGCCAGGAACAGTAATTTTCCTGGTCAAATGTTCACTTGAAGTGTACCGGTATGTGTGATATTTCTGTCTCAAGAGACATGCGTACTGCCCCGGGGGCCCCGCATCAATGTTCGCGAAAGTTACCTTTCTGACGCGATATTGATAGGATGCGATTGTGGGTAGCCCTACTGAGCCTCCGTAGATGGACCGTGAGGTCCGTGCATAAGGTCATGTGACCAGGGCCGTTGAACGCGAGTGTGATTAAAGCTGGATTAAAAGTGTGTCTCCTGTCGTGTGTCGACTACAACATACGTCCTACATTTGGTGGCAGCGGTGTTTCGAATGCTTACATTTGGTCGAGACGTTGGTGACGGCGGACAATTCTGGAACAACTATGTGGTGATGTTGAAAACGACTTGAATTGTGTTAATTTATTTCGCGTCCATAACGAAACATTCGG
>JAUTBT010000945.1:0-10938 GCA_032361225.1 Lepetodrilus schrolli | reverse complement strand
CGCCTTTCTTCTTGGTCATGTCACCTGAATCACCTGTACTTATATTTTGATGTAACTAGGACTCAGAGTAAAAATATTCAGAATGTTATGACCGAGCTCTCGACTCCGCGTCTACACCCGGCCATGCTTGTCACGTTACAACGTTCGAGGTTGACAAATTAACCTTGAATACCTCGAAATTTTTTATATGTTGAATATCAACCATGGAATCCGAAGGTCAGATGAATATTTTGTATTTTCATCAATTCATATCACTCTCAATATGATATGTAGGACCTTCATTTTACACAGATCCATTCATCGGGTGGCCAAGGTGTGACAGATAAAAAAAAAAGTGGCATCTTGTAAGATCGTGAGTGATAAACTGCCAACTTTGGCACTTTCTATATAATGTAATAAGTCATCAAATGCAGAGCTTTCTATATATCTCTAGACTACAAGTGCTTGTGAAACCATCCTGATAATTTCAGACCTATATATGTTGTTGTACAAAGGTTATGGAAGGTTAAAGTTGGACGAAAATACTAAGTGTTCGTTTTGGCCGCATTTTTAGGGTCACCCCCACCTTCTTCATCGGATCATAAATTCATAAGTATTTATAAGAAAGCCTTGAAATTTTGAGTCTCCCCATCATATATAATTTACTTTCAGTGTGCAAAAAATCAGATGGGACATTTTCTGAAAATTGGTTGATTTGAGGTGGAATGACCCACATGTCAGTTTTCAACAGGAGGAAACTTGCAACACCTGTAGTACTGAGTGTTGCAGTAAACCTGCATGTGAGCACCAGCTGAAACTGATGAATCAAGGATGATAACTGTAATGCAACCGTACAGACAGCGCATATCTATACGTCTGCAATACGTATTCTACAATATGTCTACAATATGGCATGATGAAGCTACCCTTTTGGGGGAAAATATATGACCTGTTAATATTGTTCAATTGAAACTACACTAACCTGCTGATATTTTTCTCATGACCTTGCCTGACCTCTTCAAGGTGAAGGTCATAGAACTGACCTCAGGTTTGAACTCTGCTTCTTCTGGAACCTTCTCCTGAAAAAACAGACAAAATAGAAATCAACTTTGATTAACTATGTTAATAATAAAGTTTGCATTTTAATTACATATTCTCCAATTCAAATAAAAGAAAATTATGCTAATTTTGGAATAAAGCAGTGTCCCTTTAATGCAAGCTATCTAATCGTTCAGCCACCTAATCTAATCATTTTAATCATTGCATCCACACGAGCTGGGTTGTTAGGTTTAGAGTTTATCAAAACTATTTCATTCATTGTCAGTTTATGGTAGAAGGAAAACCTGCCTTACCTGTAGCACATAAAACAAGGATGATTCTTTTGATTGAATGAATTAATGCTTTGCTGTGCTACCACCTGCCCAAACCTACCCAATAGTTCAACCACCTGAAGTGTTCAAACTATTCTCTCGACCTCCCCACCCCTTCCCTAAATGGTTCGACCCAAATGCTTTGATTGTCTGTTACCTCTAATTCTGGTTTTCTTCTGCTGATGAGGGATCGGTCCAAAGGAGCGATAGGGGGGTTTGGTTGGAGGCCGGTCTTGAATGTGGACAGGATGAAATACCGCAATGCAGCCCTGGTGGATACAACATGTACAAAAATAATCAGATTTCACCGAGCATATGGACATAGCCAAAAATAGCCACAGGTTCTATAGCATTATAGCTTGCATGGTTTGATGTAGCGATCATTCCCCGATTGGAAGCTGACGTAACATTATCATGCACCACGACACAATACAAAAACACTAGAAAATGTCGACATTAGCGACATACTTGCAGATCTGAATGGTGGCTATGATGATCCACTTGCCGACCTCCCCAAACAGCTGGAGCGAGGCGACCTCGATGAATACCTCCACATACTCCATCACTGTCAACATCAGGGACAACTTTTCTTGCGACACCGGCTGAAACAGGACAACGGTGACAACATGACTACATCATACGTTGTCAAACAGTTGTCTGGTCTCGAGGAGTACATTGGGTGGTATATATATATATATATAAAATCATAATTTTCTAATTAATCGATCACAATCATTTCTTTCAAGAAGTTTTTTTTTTTTAAATCCTTAATTTATTTACCATTTCATTTACAACCATATTTTATACTTTAATTTGGTTGTCCCTAATCATATGAACACTGTTCATTTTAAATGTATTTTACTACCATTTCTACTTCCCGATTCCGACTAACTAAATAGAAAGTAGACGTAGGAAAAACACTGTCATATTTAAGTTTAGGGGGATACATTTGCAGAATATGTAGTGGGCTTATACTACAGAATAGGCCAACTTTGCTTATCTTTTGAAAAAGGGTGGTGGGCTTATACCCAAATATGGGCTTATACCCCACGATATACGGTAATATTTTTTTCACTAAACATACCCAAATATCCAAGAAACCAGTGAGCGTGGTTTGGCTTTCCTCCAATAATACCGACAGATTGTTTCAATGCAAGGCAACTCTGAAACATGAAACATACAGATCTATATAAATGTCCATTAAATGGCAAGGCTGTAATGAATTAGGCCAATCTGTTCAAATTGGAAATAAATGAGTGTTTTGCGTTAAGTTGCGCATATACAAAGCATGTGTGGTGAGAAATTGAAATGGGTTGAGATTTTTTAGGAGAAAAACAGTAAATTAGCAAGATGAATGCATGTGCAGTTGCAACTTTTCATTGGTCAAATTAAAGAGCCAATAGTCGCACAGTACCCAGTGTCAAGGGAGATAAGCAAGGCACATTTTCGTTTCCTGCATCACACAGTGCTTATTTGTGAACTTCAATTAAATTTAAAATACAAAGGACTGAATTTTTTTGTAAAATTAAACAAAATGGTTCATTTCTATACATTTCAACATACGTAAGCCAAAATTGTATAAAGCGGCTCTAAGTTTAGTTTTTGTTTAAAGTTACTGCAGGAATATTTCACTGATATGCAACAGGATCCCAAATACACAAGTCCAGTGACGTACCGTAATAACCCTACTAATTCAAACAGGAGAAACTAATTAAATTGTTCATTGTTCATACAATTAGGGACAACCAAATTACAGTACAAAATATGGTTGTAAATGTAAATTTTTTTAAAAAGTTTGTTTGTTTTTTTGGTTTTTTTAAATGGTTGTATTCGCATAATTAGAAAATTACAATTTGAAAAGAAATTGTCATGGTCGTGTTTTTAGGGTCAGAAAGAAAAAAATTGGCAATTAATTTAGGTGTTCACACTATTAGAGGGTTCAAATTATTCGGGTAATTATGGTATTATTAAGGAAGCACTGGCCTTCCATTTAGAGGATGGATGAAATTGCCAGAACAATTTTGGCTCACCTTCAGGCTGTCAAAGTACACAGGATTGATATCGGTGAGTCCGAGCCGGAGGGGAATGATCAGTAACAATGGCTTCCACTTCTCCAGATCGGCGGGTCTCGGAGGTTGCGACCTGTGGGAGTCGAGCTTGCTGCTCGGGGAATGTGTGTCAGCCTTGCCTTTTGAAAACGGCTGTGGATGTGCATCTGCGGCTTCTATGGTGACGGCTTTGGGTTTGTGTGAGCCACGCGACGAGGGAAAGACATTGCAGTCGGTACCGTTCATGTCGACGTATTCCGTTCCATTCTCCTTACACACCCTGCATAACTTTCCTGCACGCCAAAATAAAAAGCCGACAAACATTATGTTGAAAGAATAGAATAACAGAAATCCATAAAAAAATGCAATAATAATATTAAGAATGATTAACAAAAATAATAATAACAAATGGACATTTATACTGTTTCATATACAGAATGATTGAAGAAGTACCCTGGACATTTGAACACTCACTGATATCATCTTCTATGACAGTATTGTCCATTGCCACGTGTATCACCATAGAACTCCATTCATCGTAGACCACTATTTTCCTGAAACCGACATTGTTCTGTCGTCATCATTCTGTCAACTATGATAAGACTCTACTGCACGATACACAAATCTCGTGCACATTTGGCTCTGGTAAAGGAAATGACGCCCTGACATTTTTAAAAATTATTATCTGCAATGGAAATCATCTCCAAATGCTATGTGAGATAATAATAATAATGTATATATTAATAATGTACTAAATCCACATTCAAAAACTAAATGGTCTGGTCCCATGGCGGGATTTTAATAACTCCAATGAACATCCACTGTGCAACCTCTAAGAGTAGCGCGACCTCTGTTATCAGAGGCTACCAGTGCTATTCCAACAGCTATGATATCCACACTTACTTGAGAACTTGTGCTATTGTGTTAGGTCCAAACCACTGCCCTACAGCTTTGCCCTCAGATTCACCCATAGAAGCTGAAGAAGTAAGACAAGAGTTAACATATAACATTTATTATAATTATCTTACTGGTATTCCATTCTGCAAATGGTAATCTATCTTACTGGTCATTTACTAAAACTGTGACCTTGCAGACTGGAGTTTAATATCCATTGGATTTCATATTGGATGGCATATTAGATATATAAACCTGTTTAGTTAAATAAGTATTATGGTCTTCAGCTTTTCAAATGCGCTATCTTTTCAATGAACGCAAAAATATAATGTTAATGCTTACGAAATGTTACAATAGAACTTAATTATCGCACGAATTTGAAGATTTTTTTAATAGCTTGATCTATTTAGAAGATTTTTTTTAATAGCTTGATCTATTTATTGCATCATCAACAAATATTGTATTCAGCATCTAACAGGTCCTAGATAAATTAACCATATAAAAAAAAAAACATGCAAAATTACTTTTCCTGTTGATTTCCAATAAATGTGTCTTCGAAATAAGATGTTTATCAACTTTGTAACGAATCAGTGACTCACAGTCCCATGTACTAATGTGAATTCCTCAGAAACCTTACCTATCTGATGTATTGAATAAACACAATTCTTTTTGTCGTGGAACATCTGCAAGATACGCCAGTAATTGGGATTGTCTTCTTTCGCTTCCCATCTCCACCCTGAAAAAAAGTGACCGTCAATCAAGGTGAGCTCCGATGCTTCAATGATATTAAATACAATTAATATTTTGCTATCCATTTCAATCCTTCAGAGAAGTTACTTTCCTAAACTCATCCAATCGTATTAGTCATTAAGATAACTGAATAAATTAAAATCCAAAAATACATACTCCGACATGGAATTGTGCATGAATGTCAAAATTATACAGTATGTAATCAGCACCTAACCATGGCATTAACCCTCTCCCTGCTAGATTAGGCACAAGTACAGCTCTTTATGGCATCTCCGGTTGCCTTCAGCATGGAGAGGGTTAAAGGCATACAATCGCAGATAGTTAACCTAAATAGTAGTCTATCAAAGTTTTACATGAAAATATATTTGATTACACAAGTACTTAATACATCCAACTACTGTAAAACACTTATATTTAGCAGATGCAAATTTCGCGCAAATACTAAAATTGACATATTCGCAGGAATTTTTTTGGCCCAAAAAAACATGGGGAAAAAAAATCTTTTTTAATATTCACTCACATAATGAACTAAAGTACTACGATAATGTGCTCACCGGCGATTATGAACGCAACTAGTTGTAAAGAACCATTAAAATAGGATAAAGCCAAGTATTTAACGATGACTAGGTAAGTAAGTAGACTTTTGTTTATCAAAGTTAACAAAATTAGATAAGAAGAAATTAGTCGGATTCATCACAGGGGATGACGTATCAGGAAATACGTTCTCAAGCCAAATAAATGATAGTTTGATAGATAAACACGAGTAGCAATGAAATAGTAGACATACATTATTAGATTGCTTAATGTACCGGCACAATTATACTAGTCATTGCATCACGTGATTGCAAAATGAGGTCTGAGTTGATTGCCGCTTATGACGTTTCACTTGAGTGGTGATTGCCATTTGTAACATTTCACATTTCACTTGAGTAGACTAATACTAATATATATTGTTATGGTTAATTAATTTTTAATCAAATTATTCAATTGTATCTTCTGCGTTGGGTTTTTCATTCATTAGTATTAATTACATCGTACAGTAGATCTAAAACGTTCGCTTCAATAGTAAACTTGGACCATATTTCGTACGGACCATAATTTTGCGCAAATTGTCTTTGCGCGTGTAGTGCGTAATATAAGAGTACATTACTGGAAGTTTATAAAGGGGATTCAAGCAAAATTGCACTATCAGGGATTGCAGTGGAATTTTATCTACCATACAGCTGTGTAAAGATTTTTGAAGGTACAAACATGATTTTATGTATGTCAAGTTAATGTACTTTGCAGTTGTAGTTATGAACTAGTACAAAATGAACATAAATATATGTGATTGTTTGCCTTTAATAGTAATGATAATAATGATAATAATAATAATAATAATAATAACAATAATAACAATAACAATAATAATAATAATAATAATAACAATAATAACAATAATAACAATAACAATAATAATAATAATAATAATAATAATAATAATGTCTACTTATAATGGACTATATCCAAGCTTGAAAGCATGCTACATTATTATTACCCCAGTCAATGGATCAGTGTACTCACTCTCCTCCAATTCCTTGAGGAGTATACAATCAACCTGTTATTTTAGGTGCTTGAAGGTTAGAATTCACATTTCCATCTCATATCCTACAGGGTACATATTCTTTGCTGGGTGCATTAAAGATACACAGAGTTCAAATTTACAGTGACCATGAATTGTGTGAAAACTGACCTCTCCCAAGATGTCGGAGACAGAGGGCTTGAGCCAGGATCATCTGACCACATCTCAGCATGCACCCCCACCCCTGGTCAGCGTTGGGTCCAGATCCCCCTACAACAGTGAAACGATATTACTGACTAGAACCATACTTAAAAAATTTGTTATTGCCGTTTAGATCTGCTTTCAAGATTCTTTCACTTATATCACGGCTTGTCAGTTTAGGGCAGGAGGAAACCCACAACATCCGTAGTGTTGAATGTTGCAGTAAACCTGCGAGCATCGGCTGCACTGACCAAGGATGATAACTACATTGCCACGCTACAGTCAGTGCATCCTATCAACATCAAGACAATGGTACTGTCATGTTACTGTTATATATATTAATAATGTTAAAGTTAAATTTTAAATACCTATGTGAGCAAAGTTTTTTCGGTAGGTAAACCAGAACCTCGTCACAATGTCATGTTTCAACTCTTCCATATCTGAAGAAGAAACAATGTTAACTTGACATAGCTATGGTTAATGCTATTAAAGTATGTATATGTTTTTCAATGCCAGATGTCCTAATGATAATGTCATACCATGCAATCTTGTAGCACTGTGATTAAGCATTGCCATATGATACAAGTTTGTGATTTAAAATTAGTTGATTTGGAATTCAGTGAGTGTATCATAGACCTTCTCAAAGACGTTTCGTGGTACAATTTTCTATTATTATTATTTTTAAAATTTAACCCTTATTTTTGGGTAAAATTGGCACTTCAACGTCCTTGCCATTACTATTTGCAGGTCAATTGAAAATTTTGGAGTTCCTTGTAAAATATACGAGGAACCTTGTAACTAAACAAATAGAACTTTTCTTCCTCTGAAACTTAGCAAGAGTAATTCTTGGATTCTTATTTTTACAAACAAACCACATTTACCTGGATGTTTGTCCTACAATTAGTTTTAGCCACAATAATTCCAATCCGAAATGCAGTCTGCGTTACTTTTTTTTAAAATGGCTGCACAAATATGTAAAACATGTAGTGACATTTTAACAAACTATTAACAAAGGCGATTCTCTGTGACAATTAGTTTAATGTTAATCCACCATACTTGGGCAATTCAATTGTGATATGGAATGTTAACAAAGAATCTTTAAACTGATAAATATTTTAATTACTTTCAATCTGCAGTAAAGTGCAGCTCACGAGATACAATATTACAGCAAAAGGCTATCTGAAAACCATGCTGAACATCACCTGTCGTGTCTGTAGTATAACCATGATAATAGTGTGGCACTAAAACAATGACAGGTTCAAAATCAACCAATGTGATAGCCAGGAAGTATCACATGACGGTACTCACCATACAGCGTGCTGTACTTCTGACCAAGAATGTACAGGGGTTCTTCTGTCTGCGGAAACTCAACATACTGCAAGGGACCACTCTCGTACGTGAACGTCGCTTGGAGAAAAATTAAGAGTTGCAAAAACGCTTGCTAATTTTGGAGTGAGCATCACAATTGGTAGAAGAAACCATTTAAAAAAATGCAGTAATCCAAAGCAGTGTTATAAATTCAGAAACTAATAAGGGGGTCCTTCTCCATGGGTCAAATGTTAATGGTGGTAAAATCTGTAATTTGCAGGGGGTCCCATTGCAGATTTTCAAATGACCCAAAGGACCCCCTTCATTTCGAACACTGGGAAGATAAAACATGTACCAACAATAGCCAATAATGAATAAATGGTATATCAATTCAGTCATAGTTTACGTGGTATTCATGAACTAATTTCAAATCAACCATGCAAACAGCATATATATACACCGGTATATAAATACTATATTTTTAGGGATACAACCCATCAAGGTCGTGTGTAAATTTAGTTCCAAGATGCAGTTTCATTTTTAATGCCCCTAGATTAAGAAAAAGAAGTTAACAGTCCTTGTTGGCCCAGTTTCAAAGCATGACAGCTCTAGAGTGCACTATTATCACTCATAATGAGAGCCAGACTTGTTCCACTATCTCACTGCACTTACACTGAATATATTAGATGAGACTGTATAAGTTATTCGAAAATGGAAGTCCGATTTGAAAGTATGCAATCGACATCATTTACTTAGATTACTATTCTGCATATTGTAACTCATAAATGTTTGCATTGAAATCTCAATTTCTTTATAATAGTGAGTGAAACTAACATTCCACAGGTACGTATGAGCTAGCACTATAGCGAGATAACACATATATAAGGGAATGTACAGTGAAAAACACGGATGATTTGCGCAAACTGTACTTGCTACGTGTACCTGACAGGTGGCTGCCATATTAAAAAATATATAATGGGATAGCAACAACCGGGTAAAACTAATGCGATTATGTACATTTATTAACAGAAGACGAGGACTCCTTTTGAGAATATATAATGTGACCGTCTTCGCAAGCTTTCAAGGCTTTGCCTTAATTCATTATCATATAAAATTGAAGTTTGTACTTGATTCCAGTTAAAATAATAAATCTGGCATGCTTTATTGTAATACACCAATAGGAGTAAATGAAAACATGATTAGGAACTAGATATAGGAACATTACTGTGAGTAACTATACGCACCATCTCAGCAGCTGACGCACTGCATTTATTCGTGATAATGTTAAGGAATACATATATTTTTGGCAAATTAAACATGTTGAAGGTTAAAAGTAATATTGAAATGTTCATAATGTACTTTCTGTTGTTAATCCGTTATTGTATATACCTTACAAAATACTGAAAAGTAAAAATCTCGTCAGACACGTCAGACTCAGTCAGTCAGCTGTTGTTGCTGTTGATCTATTTTAAGATGGAACTCGGTCAGAGATATCTGAAGGATATATGAATAGTCTCGAAATAACACGATTGCAATGTAATGTGTAATTTGTGATATTCTAATGATAGAGGCATCTTCTCAATGGTCGTTGTTTACTTGTTGTTTTATATCACTTATTTTGATTTGCAACTTACCATCAAACTCCATTTCCGTGCAAAATCATAACATTTCATATGCGCATGACCGGATATCTACGTTTGTGTAAAAGACACAGTGATTGGTAAATTTCTATTTGCTTTGGCCAATAATAATGATTATTAGGGCTAAAGGAATCCTGATTGGGCGAGTCTATTCAATTATGCCAAGACTGGTAAAAGAGGTAGCTGATTATTAGTAGCTGTGGAAAGGATAATATTAAGCAAACACTTACAAATTATCAATATAAACATAAATGTATGTATAATAATGAAATATTGATAATTTACATTTTTTTTAAATTTGATATGAGGATTGGGATTATTGGAAATGTCAATCCATACACCCGAAAAATAAGTGAACTATTCTGACAATTGGGGATATACCCACTACCTGCATTTGTTTACCTTCTGGAACGACGCTGCAAAAAGGTCAGTTGTGTCGGTAACGTCATGATATTAGTTTGCTGTTAGTTGTTGTTGTTTTTTTATTTTATTTATTTGCGATGATAATAATTTCAAGTGCATACATTTAAAGCTAATATTTGAGTAGCATATATCGAGTATACCTGTATCCTTGGAGAGAAATGCGTTGTCGTCCCATGCGGAACGAGCTGACGTAATGTTGAATATCTTGCTTTCTGTACAAGAACCTATATGTTAGTCATATAATATTTTCATGAAATAATGCATGCGATTTAGCAATTACCTGTGCATATACCAGAGTATAGACTGACGTGTGTTTTTTTTATGCTTTACATTTTTATTTTTGAAATTTGCATTGTCATCGAGATCGAGATAATTTCTTCACAATAAAAATATATTAAATCATTTTTTTTAATTGAAAACAATAATAACCCTAGATCTACGTCTTTTACAAGAACTACAATGCATTATAACATGTATAATACGCACCTAAATTTTAAAAAATAAAAAAAATAATGAGATATTATACCGTAATTACCCTAATAGTTCGAACAGGAGAAATAATAAAAATTTTAGCTGTTCGAATAATTAGAAGAATACGAAAATTGAAAATTACCCATGTTCGAATATTTAGGGACACCCAAATTAAAGTACAAAATATGTCTGTTTCTTGTGTGATTAAACAGCACTTGGTCATTATTATTTCATAGTAATACAGTGTAGTTTTATTTAGTACTGTTCTGAAGGATATTTACATGTACATGCCG
>JAUTBT010000944.1:0-10939 GCA_032361225.1 Lepetodrilus schrolli | reverse complement strand
TATATATATATTGTGCCCGTTAACAATACAATGAACAATGTAAATAATGTGTGGAATATTATTTCTAAACGTCGAACTTGGAGGTATAGCTTAGCAACCGAACTGCATATTGGCAACAGCCTAGTAGGCGTGTTTGCTCATATTCAAACCAATTTTTAAATTAGTTCAAAAATATTTCTTCCAGATCCAGTTCAAGTCATTTATTATGTTCAACATCAAACGAGCCTAATTATAAAGAGGACATTAATTTTCCATCCCTCATTCCGTAAATTCGGACCCTCAATCAACAATAAAATACAATTTATTGGTTTCCGTCGACATTTGTAGTTTGATGATGTCCTCATTTCTCCATATCTCTCCAAGAACAAGTTACTATTTGATTTGCTTCCAGTGTGAACTTACCCCAGCATAATCCCATATGAACAATTTACAGATAAACCGATAGAAACCAGATAAAGTAATCAGACATCAAAGAAATGTTTCACGTCTTATTAAAGAAGCAGAATAGATCGATGTAAACCTCATTCAATATCAACCGCTTAATTTACTAAGCATGGCTTATAATACGCATATGTATATGTATTCTTCTACCTGGTTGTTAGAATTTCCAAGACATCCGAGTTGGTTTAATTGGCACTTTTGTAATTTAATAGGGATCTAAATAATGACTACTATCTATGTCTACTGTCGTTTAGAATGTCAAATCATACTGAAATCGTATAGCAATAGCGGACATTTAATATAAACGATGAAGTCAAGCATGCATTAATGACATGTTGATGAATCGTGCATACACATGAGTAAAGCATGTATCATATTTGACCAGCGTCATCATATTATATACATATATACTGAAAATCGATATTACAATAGTGTCTACAGTTATGTGATAAATATCATCTCACATTGGTGTTCATATAATTACAGAATGTATTAAACCTGTTGGCAAACTTGCAAACTCGTTTAATACATTCAGTATTATATGACCACTCGTGTTGAAATCAATCAAATGGAACTCAAAAGCTATTTAACGCAGGTCACTCAAATTTGGCACGTTGTTAGGCATTGCTTCTACCGAACCAGTTCTAACATTACAACTTCGTAGATCTCCGAATACAAATGCTGTCTATTTAACGTATTACTATTGCACTTCACACTTTTGCTAAATATGTGGAAATGTGCTCTTCTATTATGGAACAGCTATTTACATATATTTGAACACCAATGAGAATTGGCCACGTGGCAATATCATGAATATTACTATTGTCCACGTACTGACAGGTGAAACATATTGTTATCAACAGTATACCACGCAGTTTGTTTTTGTTTTGTTTAAGTCGATGCATAATACCTCATTAAAAACCTTTAATATTATTGTCAATTTAAAAGCGCACACAAACGCTCATGTATAATCTGTTCGTGCACATATTTATCAAAAGTGTGAAATAAAATAGTAATAGACAGAATTTGTATTCGGCTATCTACAAAGTTGTAATTTTGAGTGGCCTGCGTTGAATAGTTTTTGAGTAACGGTACAGGGGTGTGTAACATTAACTGCCAGACTATACGCATGTATCATGATGCAGTTGAATACTTTGGGAAACTTGTTGCATGCTATATAACAATTGACACCTATCCTGGGTATGTGAAATGCACAAAATTAGATGACGGAGTAGGAACATATTGGATCAATACTCTATTTTGACCGAGAAAGGTAAACAATAGGTTTTCGTATATAGCTTTGATTTCAGTGTGCCAGAGCGTAAACACAACCCATTATCATCGCACTATGATGTTGAGTCTTCTTAATAGGAAGCAATTTGGTGAAGATTAGTCAGAACGTTTTTTTTGTGTGTTTATCTAACTTTGCAAAGGTTGTTGTTGGTGTTAAGATCCGCTTTCAAGATTAGTTCACTCATATCACGATTTGAATGGTTTGTGCATACATACCTTGCTTCTACTAGACTGGTTTTCCAACAGTTGTATTGTGCTAACTCACTGGAATATCATGCCACAGAACATGAATATCCCACTTAGACACATTGTACTCTCCAAGATGACCAGTTCTTGGCTATACCATGCAATGATCACTAAGCAGGGAAACAAGACGTATGTAGGTGTGACTCGTCACGGATGAGCCTACTGATCTACTGCTCTTCTGACTGAATTTGACAAGACTAACACATTATAAAGTAGTTTGGTATCGTATGAAGGTGTTCTACATCTGAAAATGGGTGTGTGAAGTTGACCATATTTTGAAAATAATAATTATTGTCATTGTATATTCATAATTGCAGGTAGTGTTGTAACTTTTGACTTGTATATTAATACACAATATAAAAATACATATTGTATATAAACCTTGTAGTAAGCTTTTTTTATGAAATACTTACAAATAAAAGTTGAGTTAGCTTACTCTGAAGTTCTTGTATCCATAACAATAAATATGTCTATGCTGTTACCCATGTGTCTGTCCTGTTACCATACATATAATATTGAAAAATGTAATCATTAATATAAGCAAGTGTAACAAATGTAGCATTTGCTAATATTAGTTTAATATTTATGTTTTACTTATAAACAAAATAATATTCATTAGCTAGTTTAGGTAGCAGAGGTGTTGATCACTCGCTGTTTTCCCAATCAACTTATAAGAATGTAATAAACATTGGCATTTTACAACATTGTATCACTGGAAAGTAATGTATTAGACAAGATGATAGTCCCATCACAAACTAACGATCGTCAATCAGATATGTGGCTGTCGGTTTATAAGTGTTGTTATACCGAAGCACTAGTCTAACCGAAGCACGAACATACCACAATCTAACCTCAAAGAAAATACATACTCGTAGGATTTACACAGTGTACGATATTTACCGAGGAAACAGATGAGCGTGTAGTAAATTGAGCTGTGCATTTATAAATGTCGATGGATTTGCATGTGCACATCAAAGTATACACTCTCCTCAACATTGTAGCTCCAGCAGTGATATTGAACACGATCGCAGACCAAACAGAAACAGTACAAATATTACAACGGCCGATACTAACTATCAAGCCAATGATGGCAATATGTCTCATCCATCGATGGCCGTGGCTTACATGAGCCATGCGCATACGAGCGTGTCGGCTACATATTTCTTGAAGGTTTTTTTAAGTTTTCAGATTCCTTTTAACAAAGCAAACTTCGATCTCACACCACCAAAGCAATCTGCCAAACACGCTCCACTCCAAGAACTCCCTTCGTCCCTGGTCTCAATGGGCAGAACTCCAAGTCTTGCATGTTGGCATTTCGTGTTATTTACGAGCCCGAAGACACGAGATGGGTTTTAGTTCAAGTGAAAGAGATAATTACAGCGGGTTGGATGTAATTGCTGAAATGGATTCGTGTATTTAGGAAGGAATATATGAGTTGCTTCCCTCCTGTCCCGTGTGATTTCAAATCAATGCTACATGTTAGTGGATCAAGAATATATGGAATTGTGAGCGCATGTGATTCATCCGAACCAATATAGTTTACGTTTTCCTTTCGGTTCGTAATAGTCCACTCTAAGATTGAGATTACAAAAAAAGTTTGATTTAAATATGTCTTCAAATTGGTAAAGCAATGGTCTGAATAATGAAATGTGCAAACATAGATTTTACTGTTCTAGATTGCTCTGCCATTTGGATGACCTTATACTGGTAAGCTAGTACGTAATCAATAGTCCTCATGCTTTGTTACACATACTATTATATTGTGAAACAAAGCATGAATGTAAGCATGACGCTGACATGTTTAACAAGCAGATCATTTCAGGTTGTTCTTTCCAAATGTAATGCTTTCACCATACACTGATATCGATGACTGCTCTTCACGCCAATAATACATAACATAGCCTACGTTTTACCATCATATAGCATTACTGGTCATACTGGTTAGAACATAGCATACTTCTGTATGTAGGAATACAAACAATCCTCGAGGCAGATATTCAGTGACTTTTATTATACTACGTTTTATGAAGGATGCACGGGATATGTTAAAGGGCGATAAAACAATCATGGACGCACGGCACACCAACACGCCTGGCTGTTTTGCACCTTTAGCGAACACATTCATTTGACTCGCAGTATTTCAATAGTCCTGACTACTGTTTTTGCCAGATTCTACGATTAGTCAAGAACTTGTTACACTACGAACTCGCAGCAGTGCCTAATCGCAGAAACCCTACTGGGACTCGTGAAGGAGGAATAATGGCGTCGGTACGTCGAAGATTTGTCTGGGTAGGAGGGCAATATATGTCCTCGATGTCTAAAATCAATCACGGAGATATAAAGAAAGAATTAATCTTATCAAATTAAGTAGAAGAATCGTATCACTGTATGTGTGTGTTCTATCTGACGCTGTGGAAACACAGCCAACATAATCATACTAAAATCTTACTTTGTTTTGCTCTTAACAGTCACGTGTGTTGTAGGGAAACAATTAATACTATGATATTTATTGCGGATATCCAATACATCGCATGAAAGTTAATGGGCGATGTTAATCTGATTTCGGTATTAAAAAATCAAACGAAGTAGACATTTAGACATGCTTTACACATTGGAGTAGACCAATGTGTAAAGCATGTCTAAATGTAGTGTCCTTGCTTACAATTATATAGTGATGCATCATATACAAACAAGTAAAATAAGCAGTATATCTAATACGTTAATACAGGACGTTAATGCATCCGTTTGAGCTTCCTTTGTTCCTGACGATTATTATTATTGTTGTTATTATTATTATTATTATTACTATTACTACTAATAGTTGTTAACAGAGTTTTTAACATTTCCACTATATACATTTCATTGTTGCTGTTTTGGTTTCAAGGTCATGAAATCATTAGCATATTACCCATATGCCTCTGTGAACTTGGGCGATTTCGACCGGTCACAATACTTTGTATCCGAAATCGGAGTCCATCTAATTGTATATATTAAATGCAGCTATCACCTTTAGCTTTTATTAAATATATACAAAACAGGTGTATCATAAATATTAGAACATAAACTAGTGTATATTACGAAGATAGCGATCATAGTTAATTGCACATAATTGATACACTGCCATAGTTTATATTTAAATTAACAAATGCTTATTATTACTACATAAGCTTACCTAAATGCTTTCAGATACAGAGTATAGTGACCTTGTTAAAATATCCCAAGGCCACAGAGGCATGTGGGTAATGTGCTAATGCTTTCATGACGTAGAAACCCAAACAGCAACAATGAAATTAATATAGTGTTATACACTGTTAAAGCGTCAATGCACATGTTGTTGATCGCGCATAGCTAGACTTTACTGGGATTTTGGTCAGTTTTCACGAAAACATAAAGCAAACTCGGCTTTAATATCCGCGTAACTGTTGAATCTAAAAAACCACGGGCTCTATTTAAATGGACAGAATATTAGTATAGCTTACGATAACGATGCTAGAACGAGTAATGTGTGCAAACAAAACAGATACAGTTTGTATGCGAAGACGTACTTTTTGGACGTAATATAGACATTGTCTTGCCACAGCGTCACACGCAACAGACATATCAGACTGCGCCTTCTCAAGATGTATAATAAGAAACGCATTCGGTTACACTATGAAAACACTGTACCACGCTGCATATCGTTGTTAATCGACACCTACAAGCCCTAACACCTACGACTATCTGACAGACGTACAGAGCTGCGGGTAAGCGGCGATGAGTAAAGAGCGGAAATGGTGAAATGGAGCTCGATGTATGTACGTTCACTGTTAAAACTCATGTATTAAAATAAGACACCCCAAAAAAGCACACACGAAAACAACTCCTGTCCTTAATCAGAAGGCAGACTCTGTGATAAAAAAGCATCAAGTGTTACTTAATATTAGTATTTACTTAAGACACTCTACTTAATATTAGTATTTACTAAACACAGTCTACTTGATATTATTACTTACTTAACACACTCTACTTAATATAAGTAGTTACTTAACACACTCAGATGCCAAACTGTTTAGACAAAGTACTTGTTTTAAATACCATATACGCCATTATTTCTCGCACGCTTGCTGGTCAGTCCAGTCATGAATCTACCACGCATGTAGCTTCACAAATAGTCACGTTAGTTTAACAGCTACCATACTTTCGGACAGTTCATTATGCATTATGCGTGTGTGTATGTTAAAACATATAATTTAAATTCAAAAAGATGCACATACATTATCTGTATTGTATTTGAATGTCAAAATATCAATCTGTCAAACTGTCGACCTTGATAGCCTACCACCCCTAAATACTAGTAATTATTGTGTTCTGAAACCACTTCGAAGAAACCGATGTTATTCTAACATCTGGAATATCCAAATCCTTTATTTGAATGTTAAAATACCAATCTGTAAATCGATCTTGATAACCTACCATATCTATATATTTTACTAGTAACGATGGCGTTCTCCACCAATTCGAAGAAACTGATGTTATTCTAAAATTTGGAATATCCATTTAAATTGGAAACCTGAAGTTCTGTTTATCACCTCGATTGTATTTACAAAATAAAACAGCGCGTACCAATCAAAATGTGTCCAGCTGCCGGTCTTGCGCACAACGTACACATCACTAATTCGACTTATTTATTTTTGCTTTATTTATGGAAATATGCTAGTATGATCGTTAACCCCATGCAGTACTTACATAAATCGTTGCGTTTATTGATCGCTCGTCTGCTCACAGCAGTAAATAGTAGACGGAACGTCTCTTAAACAATCTAAGGGGAATAACCGTTGTCAAAGAACCGATGCTCGTGTGAATAATAACTACGAAGCAATGCTTTAACACATGCCATTGCTTTAAAGTAATGCATCATATTAGATTCTGGGCGGAGTACATAATTTGAAAGTCTCCATTTGTTAAAGTGAATACCGTAAGCTGTTTGTCTCAGTAAACGATTAAATAATACGATGTGCACTTATATTCTTATGTAAATGAAGTGATGACAAGCTTGTAAAACCGATGCATCTTATAACGACAGTACAGTGATGTAGTGTACAGTCGCAATCTCCTTACACTACTGTATTACTACTGTCTTTTTTGTAAAACAAAATCAGAACACTAAACAATTAGCAAATGCTAATCAGTACGTCATATATTATACGTTGTATAAGAACTTGCACAGTATTAGTGTATGAAAGTTATATCGTATTCCTTTTTTTAAACACATAAAACCAACTTTTGATGTTTGACTTACGATCATATTGTCTTCCGTTCAGTCGCTATTTATTGGTATAACTACACTCTTCCGGCACTCAACATACTATATCACATTGTAATCCATTTCGTACTGGATTAACATATCAACGCAACGTGGGGAGAAGTATTAGTATCATGTTTTGAACTGTCACTTCTAAAAATTAGTTTGCAAAGTTTAGGGTGGGAAACACGAGGCAATATTGACGTGTCGTAGCGTGAGGTTGAGCCAGGCGTCACCTGTTTTAGTTGCCGGGGTAGGAGATGCAATAGTTATCCTGTATTTTGTTCCGCTGGGTGAGCACCCTGAATACCAGATAAGTCCCCCGCAGGGGACCCACGTGTTCAAGGGGTATGCTTACAAAGGGACGAGTCGTTGAATCTGATCCCTCTCTTCTCATGCTTGATACGAAAGGACAGAAGTCTCCTTGCAAATGAGACCAAAGTCACCATCCCCTACCGTGCTTATGATCGCCTCTGTGTCAAGCAGACGACTGAGGCGGCCATTTTGTCTCCGTATCTAGTTGGTGTCTCGCATTTTTAAGAAAGCCCGTCGACGATTAATTTTGGTATGCCCTGCTGGATGTTTGACCAGTTGGGTTTGACAAAGCATCAAAGGGATCTCTCATAATATCGTCGTCAGCTCTTCTGTGACAATTATAATGTATTATGATTGAGGTCCCGGGTATGATGTGGAAGCAATCAATGCATGCTCCCTCCTAGGTCAATTATGGAGATTAGGAGAATTTCTCAAATCACACAAAAGACGAATTGAGTCTTAAGGGAACAAAAGCAGGGATTTAGATATGTCTTGGTTAATGCTTGCATGATTTCGCCCACGATGTCCATGAAAACGTAAAATATATTTGAAGCTAAGGAGTGTTTAACTTATTTTCATATTTAACATACAACACTTGATACGTTGTGCTAACATACAGTGGAGTTATTAGGAACGATATCGTATTGGTATTGGCTACGTAAAGCCGCACCGTCATACGGTTTGACCTTTCAGTTGCTCAAGCCTGACAGAGTTATTTCCCTTGTGTAATTCTCCGCACAGAAGACGCAGGTAACAAAGCAACACAGTCACGTTACGCTATCTTAAAATGCATAGCCAGGGATATGTATAAAGCCTTTGAAAAAGTGTACCAGACACGTTATGTGACTGTCGTATTCATTTAATGCCATCGCACCACAGTAATTATCATATACAGACAGACATACACGCAATAAACCGTATATACTAACATGCATTCCGGTTGCTACATCCGTGTGTAATGCATAGATTCGTGATAACTTGATATATATTATTAAGTTGAAATGTAATTTACCACACACAACAATATGTAGTTATAGTGGATCCACATACGCATCGTATGCATATGTATACTTATCATCTAAAAAGTACATATATGCCTTTGATTTTTAGATCATGGCATAGATAGCGTATGACATGCATGTGGACCCATTATAACTACTTATTGTTGTGTGTGGTAAATTACGTATCAATTGTAAAATAATATATTACGTCATCGCGTCTCTATGCACATGTTATCTGCAGTGCACATCTACTCACAGTTACGAGTTGATTAAAGTAAAGTATACTGGCATGTATGTGTTTATTTAAAACCAATTTACCTCATAATAATGTGTATGTGTTAGTAGACTATTATATACAATTCAAGTTAATGTAACTCGTGCATCACACATGGCATTTACTCACATTAATAGTTCCTGCTGATGTCTGCGAAATGGAACATATTTATCCGAAGCGTCAAACTGAACTTACAACTATAGCTGTGCAGAATCCGAAACACTTTGTCTATAGCTCAGAAAATATACTATCTATATATGCCAGAGAAAACAGGAACGTAACTAATCAGACTAAAAGAAACAGGATACCTGGCCAAACGAAGTATATCCTTTTGTTGAAGCTTGACAAATAATCTACAGATTGTTATCTACCACAGGAAGGCATGTATCAATTCATTTTTCACGGTCATACATGTCAAGGATCGGCCTGGTGTGTATCATTTCATGTGAGGACAGTCTTGAATTTAGGAAAGAGATAACATCGTCGTTCAATACCGGGTGGGGCTGCAAGACCGAAGCAAGAAACACGAGATCTCCAGTCAAAGGGGCGCAACTCCAATTCGACTATTTCCTAATCGGAAGTCGATACAGGGGAGCACACTGATACGATTGTTTAGACCGTTGAAACCCGTGAGCTCTTTTTGCTGTCTGCGGCAGATATAACACAGACAACCGCTTGAGCAAGTAATACTAATACAATTCCGCAGATAGAATGTCGCCTCGGTCGACCTATACCAGTAGACTACAACACGCGTTGAAGTCCACGCGCTTTATTAAAACAGATTGCACGAAGTCACGAACGAGAAACACCATATATATATCTGTTTTATATATCTGGTTTATATTCTACATGTCGAATAAAAACGTCCGCAATTAGGGATACACAGTTGATGGGCAGGTATCTTGACGACAGATGAACGGTCAACGTACAACTCCCAAGACCAATGTACACTTATTACGATACACATACATCAGCGTGCTCATTAAAACGTGTTTATATACGGCTAGGGGTGGATTACGAGGTTATCTACACAATATTTCTGAGTCGTTGTCTTGGCACTACCTATTGTCTAATAGTGTTAGACGGTGTAATGTATATATGATCTGACAGTGCACTCAAGATATCATACACCTGGTTGAAACATGTGTTATTAACTAAGATAAGGATAATTTATTGCCTAATTTAAGAAGGGTATAGGGTGACAAGATAGTTGCGTGGTTCAAGTAACATAGGTCACACACATGTGATGTGGTATTCTTTATTTTATTGTTTTATTTTCTGTTTGAGTGTCCTATATTTAATCTTATACACGCGGACTAATAGACAAAACAAAATATGGCAATTACTGAAATAATGAATGTATTTATTTCAAAAGTATATCGAACAATAAGTCTGGAATACACTGATCAAATTATATGCGTATGCGGACTAATATTCCATCCACAGTGTGAACGTCAATGTATAACATACTACGTATACTGCGCTACTTACATTGGACATTTTCATTTTTATGTATGCCTATGTCTATGCAAATCATTCATTCCGACACAAACGTCATTCGGTTAACTCTAGATCTAATGATACTATAGTTAACAGCCACACATGGTCAGAATCCAGTAACCACCTAGACGTAGACACCGCGTTAAGAAGCTGGACGCTTCCGCCTGACTGACCCAGACATAATACACAACCTTGTCAAACTCCTCGCTCAGCCATAAAGAAGTAACCGTCCCTTTAAATATTAATACCGAAGAATCAGCGAGTTTATTGAATTCTCGTCACCATCCATATTTAACATGTACATGAGTGCAAGATTAAATGCTAATATGCAACTATTAATCCAACTAGATTTAGAGGGAATGCGAACGGGAACATTAAACCAGGAACGACGATTAATGTAGCATAGTATTATCCTAAACTAGATTCTAACTGCTACCCATTAGTTCGTATGTTAACGTATCTTCGAACGAAACATTTATGAATTTTGCATAGACAAATATAATATCTTATTTACGTGAGCATTTTTTAAAATTTTGTTTTGCTGCTAAATGTTTTATCAATTCGCTTCCGGCAACCTTCATGACTTCC
>JAUTBT010000943.1:0-10939 GCA_032361225.1 Lepetodrilus schrolli | reverse complement strand
TTGCGGGTTTCCTCCTGCCGTAAACTGACAAGTCGTGATATAAGTGAAAGAATCTTGAAAGCGACTTAAAACCCCAATTTAAACTGCGGGAATCTTTCACCCATTTGCGACGAGATCATATACTGAAAACTATGAACAATTATAGATTTCTTTTAACAATAATGACCAATGAAAGCCCTGATTCACAATGAATTCATATACATAATATATATATATACATATGTATACACAATTCTACCAGTGACAACATAAAGATGATAAATAACGATTGCTGTATTTACCATATCTACCGTCACCCACGGCAACAACTAAACAATTCAAATGTCATCGCAACATCTCACACAACGATATACTGGATTTGAATAGTTTCAAGTAGATTTAAATCGATTCAAATGGACTTAAATGGTCCAATTTGCCTAATTTAACATCTTTTTGTTCGCTTTCCTATTTTTTTGCAAAACCATTACATGATACAATTTACTATTACAACTCAATGCAATCTCAGAGGACAAGACAAGAACATTGGAATAATTGATGGGTCATGTGTCCTCATATATTAATTTTGATCAATTCTGTTACATGCACTTCTGGGTTGCTGGTTTTATCTTTAAGCAAAGCCACGCAGATATACCGATAAATGATATTTGTGATCACGTTGCGAGCTGTAAAACATAATAATGATATTGCCGCTGAAGAGCTTAGGAAATAATGGGACAATAGATGGGTGATGATGGGATTTCCGATCTCAAATTCCTCTCTTCCGAAAGACAACACATGGGTAATGTGATATTTCTGACTCCATGTGGAAGAGAGTTCTACTGCCAATAATTCTCAGTCATGCATTTGCTGTGTTGGATTGGATGAAGAAGGAAAGATATTTTTTTTGGATCCTGAAGAAAACTGCCAACATGGAGGTTGTAAGAACCATACTGAGTTTGTGGACAACTAACCATGTCCCTGATAGACAACCAGAGAGCCCTTTTGAACAGTTGTGGTTAATGAGGTTAATCCAAAAGTTTAGTCCAAAAGTTAAATGAGACCTAATTGTTTTAATTACTAAGATGGTCTCAGAAATATGCACATTTTAATAAAATTTTCATAAAAGTTTTAATCCACAAGTTAAATGAGAGATAATTGTTTTAATTACTAAGATGGTCTCAGAAACATGCACATTTTAATAAAATTTTCATAAAACAGTTTTAATCCACAAGTTAAATGAGAGATAATTTGTTTAATTATTAATAGGGTCCCAAAAGCATAGACATGATTTTAAAACAGCTTTAAAACCCATGCTAAATGAGATATAATTTCCAAAATTATTAAAAGGGTCTCAAAAGAATGCACATTTTCATAAAAATAAAGCCACAAAATCTAATTGAACACCATAGCAACAATTTCAGACAATATCCTCAATATATGAGAATGTCTTCAGCAATATGCCCAACATATCACAACTTTTCCCCCATGTCAGATGAAAAACAACAAAAAGTTTGAGCACTTAAATCTGATGGAATCATTAGTCGTAGTACCAGAGGAACGGCGGGCCGTGATATTCGATATTTTGTACATTTTGCAATGCAGAGAAAAGCTGGTTAAACATGGACCAGACTGCACACTTTGTTGCTAGGCTACAGGCATATGACAGACTTTACACGAACATGACAGCCCACAGGCCAGAGATCTGAGGTTCCGACATCCTAGCACCAATATGCTAATAGGAGATAACTTCAGATGGTGGCATTATTGTGTAAATTATTGCGGTACATCGACGACAACTGGCACGTCAATATTATAACAAGATAAATGGCATCCAGGCTTCAAAATACACAGACATGATATATGTCAATTAACCCTCTCCATGCTGGAGGCAATCATTGTAATTACTCAGCATGGGGAGGGTTAATATGTTTAACAATGGAAAAAATAGTTCATAAACCTTTCGTTATTCCACACGCATATTTCACTGTCATCATAAAATATAATTAATTTTCATCACACTTAAAGTTGTACATATTTTGATAAAGTGTTAAATATTGTTGTACATTCTGCATGTTATAGAAAATAATAACTGGATATTGAGTCAGTCATGTATAAATATATCACTCTTAAAATAGTGTCGGAATATTAGACATACCTGAATTCAAAATACCCTCTATACCGGTATGTACTTATATATTGCAACAAGTATGAAGAGCAGACATATCCAATTACATTAATTAATTCAAAAGGATTGCAATTAGTAATGCTGGTTTTGTCTACCATGAACTTAAAAGCATCCAAATATTTGAAATTACCAAGATTGACTAATTTTTCCAAAACATTTGAATTATTTCTACGCAGATTGTGACAAAGGCCTAGTTTTGATTAAGTTACAAATCCACATTCAGATATATGTACCATGTCTACATTCCACTAGAGGTTGTACCAGTAGTCCTAGCATAAATCGAGGTTTGTAATTTCCTGTTATAGTAAAAGCATGATGTACGCCCTAATGTAGGCCCAGACTACAGTATGACCCTTTGGTGAAACACAGACCTGGCTAGTAGACAGACACTTAACCAGTCCGTCCTCGACTGTGACACACTGAAAATTTATGTTCAGTTGAAAGCAAAGTGGTACTGTAATTACGCTAATAATTTGAATCCTCTAATAGGTCGAACACATAAATTAATTGCCAAAAATAATACATTTTCAACCCTAAAAATACAGACATGAATAAAAAAAATAGTTTTTTTATTTTTATTTATTGAACACAATAATTTTTTTAAAACAATTTAAAAAATCGTTTTTTAATAATTTTAAATCCTTCATTTATTTACCATTTCATTTACAACCATAATTTGTACTTTCATTTGGTTGTCCAAAATGATATGAGCACAGATCATTTCAAATTTTCGGGTTCTTTTATAATTTCGAACAGCTACACATTTAATTATTTTCTCCTGTTCAAATTAATATGGTAATTACAGTATTTCTATCTTGTTATCCACTGTTAGCATATTCCAATGCTGCAGAAATAAGGCTTCACAAAACACAGCAATACTCTGGAGCCATTGATGACAAACAAAGACAAAGAGACCTTGAGACCACATCCATGGAGACCCAACAAATGTGGTTATGAACGGGTCACCAAACGAGAAAGATGTCGATAAACCTACTTGCACAGACATCCAACTAACTTCCAAACAATTTGATCTGGTGATTTTGGTTGGGGATTCAAGATGAGGTATTTTACTATGAAGTGCTGAGAGGTGTCTACGGTAGTTGGTGATTTGATTGAAGTACCTAGTCCAGAATCTGGTGATTTGATTGATTTGATTGAATTCCTGACAAACTATATCCAACAAAGTGCCTCTTCCTAGTATCTAGTCCTATACCTGGTGATCAGCAGATGCTGTAGGGGCACATACACAACACTGAACACTGGGCAAGGAGGACCATCTCCATCTGCAGTCCACCTGCATGTCACAGACCATCTCCAGTCGAGGACATGGAAACAAAAATAATCAAGAATCATTACGACAGACACTCCAATTTTAATCCTCGCCATGCGTAAAGAGAATGGAAAATGGTTGCTGATTGTTGCAGATGTTGCTTCCAGTTCCGGGTCACAGAAGACAATGATATAAATGTATCCGTGTGGCCTCTTGCAATACTATAAGGTGAACACTGAACAGAAACGCACTTCTGGAATTCCTTCTGATTTGGACACAAAAACGATCTTCAAAAGGACCTGGTATATTGATCCATAGTTGCCTAGAACCGTGCACGTACAACAGGTGTAATCTGTGATTGGGGGAGAAACCTTTCATAAAATGTCGTCATGTTCCAGCGTGTATTATTTATTGAAGTTGATCACTTGTGAGATGAATTCTTCGCCCTCCACAAAGTCCATTATACACACATTGACAGCACTTCCCTGCTCAGACGTCTTCTTCAACCATTGCATAAACATCGGGCAGGCTTTGGCCACAAGGTCCTTCCGTAGACTTCCCGAGAATCGGCTCATGATGTAGGTGGCGTCGGGCGTCAGCACCCCCTGGAGGATCCTGAAGGTCTCTGTGGAGTTGCTTCCCTTTTGGAACTCGTCCAGCTGCGCCGTGAGCTTGCTGGTCTCTGTGGTGTTGACCCAGCACGACTCCACACACGACGCCGGCCAGAAGTGCGACTGGTCCTTGGCGGAATCGTCCTGGTATACCACGATGGCCTGGTACCCGTTCTGCCACATCCAGTCCAGAGTCAGAGACTTCAGGTCGGTGACCGGACACATGGAGCTCCCGAAGATGTCCTGGACGGCCGACAGGAACTGCTTGTGCATGGTGTCGTTCATGGCGTACATGTGATTGAAGTCCACGATGATGACCTCCTTGGGGTTCTCCTCCAGGAAGGTCTTCATCTCCTTGAGGCAGCCCTCTACCTTCTGACCGTACAGGCAGTGGATGAAGTAGATGTCCTCGCTGCCAGGCCTGGTGGCCACCCGCAAGTCGAAATACCGGATCCCTGCGTTGAGCTGCTCTTTGAACTGCAGGCTCTGGGTCCGGGACCAGCGATGGATCACGTCCTTGGCCATCACCCCGAAAACCTTCACCAGGTCACGGATCGCCTGCGATGTGTCGGGGCCCACGTCGGAATTGCGTTCCAGGTGAAACGAGAACGAATTGTGGGAGCCTGGAAGTCAATAGAACAAAGATGTTACAGAACAAATATATTTCGTGAAAGTAGCGTATTTCCTGAAGGTACTAGTCCTCTAGCCCAAGCTAAAAATATCCTGAGGAGAAATGGAAATTTCTTACTTTTAGTATAAATGCTATCATTACTAAGACTAATACTCCCAAATCACATTTCCATGGAGCAATTTGGTCCAAATTTGGCTATACAACATTTTTAAACACAGTTATTTTCTGTGATCTGCTTACAGGTGTAGTGTCAAATGTTGAAAAGGTATCCTGAGGAGAAATGGAGATTTAAGATTTCATAGGCTATTACGATAAATGTTATTTTCTAAGACTAATGTTCCAAAACCTCATTTTAAATGCTATTCCATGGAGTAATTTGGCCCAAATTGGGCTACACAACATTTCTAAACACAGTTATTTTCTGTGATCAGCTTACAGGTGTAGGAGAAGTAACTAAATGTTATGGGAAGACAATTTTGTCTAAACTAAATTATTGCGTTAATTTAATCTTGAAAAATGGTCCAACTCTAACATTTAGTGCCTTTTTTTTTTCAAGACTGGTACGCATAAAGTACTGTGTCCTGTTCCATGGAACGATTGTAGCATAACGAGAGTCGTAACTCCCATAAGTTAACATTGAGTTACGACTCAGTTAGTACTGTGTCCTGTTCCATGGAACGATTGTAGCATAACGAGAGTCGTAACTCCAATAAGTTAACATTGAGTTACGACTCAGTTAGTACTGTGTCCTGTTCCATGGAACGATTGTAGCAAAACGAGAGTCGTAACTCCCATAAGTTAACATTGAGTTACGACTCAGTTACGACTCAGTTACGACTCTTGTAGCACTTTGATCATTCTGTGGAACCAGGACCACATGTTACTGATGTTAATAGGACAGCAGACATTGGAACCCAATCATTGATTAGGATAAAATGCACTTCTAAATTCTCCACGTGCTACATTGAACAGTGTCAGTGCACCCTACTTCTTCTGTGGCCATTTTGTTTCAAGTTAAATGTTAAATTTAATCAGATCGTATATTATTGAGTATTGCTTGGATGATAGCCAACAGATTTTGCAGATGCTGAAATCTTTATCTGATAGAAAAGAAACAGAGTTCTAGTGAAGTATTTTTTAGCATCTGCATGACGATCATTCATGATTAGTGTCAAATTCAGATTCATGTAAATTGCCTTAGTGTACTGAACCAGTAATCTGTGGTGATTGGTATCCTATATTGATCACACATGATGGAATAGATATGTATTGATATATAGATGATCTGTCATCATGATTATGTCTATCATAATTTATTTATCTATGTTTATTAATTATATAGAAAGATATATATCTATAATTTATATCTACACATACATCTACACATAGATCTTGAAATATATATCTATGTGTAGATATAATTACAGATATATATATCATTCTATGTAATTAATAAACAAAGATAAATAAATTCCATAATTGGTAATATGTGACGATAATGCTCGGAATCTTGTACTTGCACCCGTTTTTAGTTTAATTCAAAGAAAACTAAATTATTAATATTACTACTAGGTATCATATCTGATTATTAAAAACATGTATTTAACATTCTAATTAACATCCTGCAGAATATATTTTAAAAAGAAAAGGCCATAACCATGAATTGCCAATATCAAAAACTTTAATATTGAAATTAAAATGAGAATTGCCTAAACATATTGATTCCTCTAGCTGGCCCCCGTTTCACAATGGCCTGGTAACTATTTATGAGCTCCTAAACCAGTCCTAAGTGTTGTCACCTCGTAACAAGTGTTTCACGACGACGTCACAAGTCGTATCCGGTCTTAAATCGGCATCTAACTTAGGAGCTGATAAACTGGGTCCTAAAGTTAGGAGCTCCTAAATTTAGGATGTCGTTGTGAAACGGTGGCCAGGTGTAAACAACAACAAATCAGGTAGGGAGCTGCTTGATCGAAGAACGGTAATTTTGAAGAAAACTGAAACCCTATAATTGAATGTAATCATAATGAGTCCCTTTGAAATGAGCGTATCCGTAATCTGTAGTTAATAACCTGTCATAGTGAGTGAACCAACGGTCCAATTTGTGTTCCAGAATAATTACACTTATTTTCATTGCTGTTTATATAATTAGGGACAGTGTCATTACGAGTGGTCCTTCAGTCAGGTCACGTGGTACTGTCTAAGGATGTAATTACCTACAGGACCCATGACTATTAGATTTCATCGCGGATGATAAGTTTGCGTGATGAGTTTGTTTCTCGCCAATCATGCAGTGTTTAAAATTGTCCTTCCGGCGAGGAAACAGAAGTGTTTTAGTCATATTGCGTTTAGGATGATGCGAGATTGTAAACATTACCAGTGCTGACATGGGTTGTTGTATTTGGCTGATAACATACATATTTGGGAAATATCTTGATAAGCGAATGCGTGTAGATAGATAACTAGATACACAGTTTGATAGTTTGAAGTTATCGGGATTCCTTAAACCTAGTTTCAAGTTACCCCCCAAATGCTGGGTATTTTAACCTGATGGGAGGCCTATTCAATATAATATAATAATATCCCCCGGAGTAATCAAAGCGTAACACGGGACGTGAACATAGAAGATGGTCAGCATACATCTACAGTACTGGGGACATTATAAATCACAAGAGAGTTGTAATGTTGTAGGAGAAGAAACATATTACCTCCTGACCTTTGTATTGTGGAAATACTGTTCTGCCTGCAAATGCCATTTCGCTCACTTGATCAAGATTAATTTGGAATAGATGGAAGTGCTTGTCAGTACAATTCTCCATTAAGCAGGCGATCACTTGGAGTGGCAAGTCAGTAATTGCCTGTAATCGCTCACCATTGCTGCCCACGACCCAGCGACTTGTCCCAATTATTGACCACTGGGTGGCTTAACAGCCATATTTCCTGTGAACTTGATAAGCGGCTTGTACAACAATATACGACTATGCTATCGTCCCGTGTAAATCCTAAACGGGGTTTCCATCAAGACATATCAACGTAATTGCTCGATTAGACGGATCTCAGTGTGTCATGTCAATACTGTGTGTAGCAAGGGCATCAGTGCCATTGTGGGTTTTTTTGGTTGTTTTTTTTGTACCTATAGCTATATTCTTATTGGAGAGTTCAGAAGCAAACTACATATACATGTGTGACATCAGTTGCAATGTTCAGAAACATCAGACAAGGAGTATCGATATGGCAATAGGCGTGGTGTTCTAATGGGTGATCTATGGTGGGGTAAAACAGATATACAGCAACAAAGTTGTATAAAACCGAGACTCTCGGCTCGCCCTCCTAACATGTATGTACTGGAGAAAAGCGGAAATGATGCGAACGATGGTGTTCCAAGTGATATCAAGAGCGTCCCAACAGGAAGTCAATGGTATGGCAACACCAATGTGGTGCCAATAAGCCTTCGAGGTGACGGTATTGACGGTATTACTGGAGGTGACGGTATTACTGGAGTATAACTAAATCTAAATATCATTGGGTTTTAAACTTCATATACTAAATCTAAATAGTGGTAGTAGTAGTCGTAGTAGTAGAAGTGGTAGTAGTAGTACTAGTAGTAGTAGTAGAGGGAGTAATAGCAGTAGTAGTAGTAGTAGTAGCAGCAGCAGTAGTAGTAGTCGTAGTAGTAGAAGTGGTAGTGGTAGTACTAATAGTAGTAGTAGTAGTAATAGTAGTAGTATTAGTTGAGGTGGTAGTAGTAGTACTATTAGTACTACTAGTAGTAGTAGTAGTAGTAGTAGTAGTAGTAGTAGTAACGTATCCCAACGTCCAGGCGTATCTGAGAGACGTGTCATAGAATGGTTCATCACTGATGTTGTCTAGATCTACATCCACTGGGAATTACGGCTTGTGTTGTATCCAGCCAACTGTAATTAATAACCTTGAATTCTCATTAATATGTTTAATATTAACAATGAATGGAAGCGGAAGTTTGAGGTTCAGAACAGTAGTATGACTATGGAAATATTGTTATTGACTATAGCTACACACGTGGATGTTTAATGCATATACACCTGTGGTATTTGATTGTCTGACTAAACGGATTGACGTACTGCCGTAATAATACACGCAACTGAGAGATGAGTCATATCTATTTCGGAGAAAATGTAATAATTATACTAGAAAATGTTCTTATTTCCTGGCAAATAATATCAAGTTAGCAGGAAGTGCGCGTACATTCTGCCGAGTTTAATTCTCCGGAGATATATGACAGATGCATGGAGATGTAGCATATGCCTCTAGGTCCATACATCAAGAACACACACAACACCCGTTAACTGCTAACAATACGCACAAACTAATCAGCAAAGGGAGAGAATCGTATATCGACATGACAGGTGCCAGTATGTAAATGTAGGCGGACGGAGACATACAGTAGAAGGTGATTAGTGGGTGAACTGATCACGTGTTGGTGGGGTGTATCGTACCTATGCCTACGGTCACAGTTTCACGGCACGAACACTTAGAGAGAGAGTATCTAATAGCTTCACTGTCATCATCTGATATGCAGGTAGTTAAAGTTTCGCAAGACAGCATTCGAACTCATTCGGATTGTCAATTGATACTGTTAGGTCTTAGCTGTGAAGTATCACTATCAGCTGGCATGACAAACAGGTGTCGTCTAGATACATGGCCACGAGTTAAGATTTAAGCCTCCAGTATCTACGGGTATGACATTTTACAGTACGTGTTTATACGTTATCTTCGAAGGTAAATCTGAAGACGTTGGGGAATTACTAAGTGGTTGTTTGTGTTCACGGTACTGTTCATTGTCATCGGCCAGCTGTACTGGGACATTTCCTGGTCAGGCCACGTAGATGTTCTATTGTCATCTCTCAGCTGTACTGGGACGTCAATGACATTGCCTGGTCACCCCACGTAGTACTGGGACGTTAATGACATTGCCTGGTCACCCCGTGTAGATATCGTCTTGTCATCTGTCAGCTGTACTAGGACGTAAATGACATCGCCTGGTCACCCCACATAGATGTCGTCTTTTCATCTGTCACCTGTACTGGGATGTCAATGACATTGCCTGGTCACACCACGTAGTACTGGGACGTCATTGACATTGCCTGGTCACACCACGTAGTACGGGGACGTCAATGACATTGCCTGGTCACACCACGTAGTACTGGGACGTCAATGACATTGCCTTGTCACACCACGTAGTATTGAGACGAGAATGGCATTGCCTTCTAGATATCTTCTTCTACTTCCATTAACCCTGACTTGCACGTGTCGCCATACAGGGATACACAACTTAAACATATACAGATTGTTGTTCCATGGACAATCATTGAGTACAAGTGATAGTAATTTGAGCAACTAACTCCAACCTTTGCAAAACAAAAATTACTAATTATTTATATGTGGCATTGCATAGAGGAAGATGAATATAAATACGGAGGCAATGCATTAGAAGGAAGACGAAATGGACTGCATTTAGAAATATGGAAGTATGATTTCATCAATAATAATTAATTCAGAAACTAATCATGAACATTATTGGATTTTATATTATGCTTCGCATTATTTGTTTGAATAATGGGATATAACCAGTCACGTTTGTGCCAGTCATCGCACGGCTTGTCACACTGACAGCAGGGCGCATATCTGAATATCGAAGATGAATATTCGGCGTACATGCAATTTGTGTATCTTTTTGGTTATCATATTTAACCCAAATTCAAATGGTAAGCAACGTGTTAAAAATGCAATCTATTATTGGGTTAGTTCGCAACTAGGGCCGACACCTATACGACACGCCATAACTCTCAGATAACCTTAACGTTCAACCTCAGTCTTAGTGTAGTATGTGGCGGAAATTGAAGTCAAGGTTACCTTAGAGTAACGCCCTTTCGTATAGGAGTGTTCAAGTCTGTTCGTATTAGTGCACGTTTCTGTATAATATATTCACGTACTTGAATTATGTCAACTGTGGTTGACAAGCGTTAAGGCGAGTACTGTTGATATATGAACAATTACCTTGCAAATCTATGGAGTTACCATTATTAGTATGCTATACAGAGAATAGTAATATCCGGTTATGCGTAGTGGTGACAGCTCGGCCACAGCATGGAAGATAAAACGGTCACCCCGTGAATGGGATAAACATTCGGCTCTGTTGGGGATCTATGTCAACATAAGCCATCTATAATTAGCTGATTAACCGATTTGTAGTTGTGCCCCTTAACTGAATATACTCACCGATC
>JAUTBT010000942.1:0-10939 GCA_032361225.1 Lepetodrilus schrolli | reverse complement strand
TATATTAGCTGTTATTAGTGCATATACACTTGTTTAAAGACGTTGAACATTGACTTCAATTCAAATTAAGTGGTGTCATGTCTAACGCTTGCTTAATTTGATTTGAAGTCAATGTTCAACGTCTTTACCATCCTCCTTTTGATCCCCATCTGACATTGGCACACAGAATGCATTGTTCTTCCTCTTGCATGACTGACACTCTAGTTTATATACTAGTGTAACGTCGGACTATAATGGTAAACTGCGATTTTCTTCCATAATAGACAGGCTTGTTCCGGTCCAAGAGACCAGCGGGATGGGCACATCTGGGCTTTAATATAATGCACATAACGTGTGATATACGTACTGCACGTTCTGTGGCGACTACTAATACAGTTATTAGCCTATACAGTATTCCATCAATCAGGATTTGTCGGTGGTGCTTGTCAGGCGACCTACTTTCAATGCTAGAACAGTTGTAGCTACAATTGACTGCAAGTCAAAATTTCGGAACTCGCTACAAATGTAAGTCTGGTTGCATGAACCACTCTTATAGCTACAGTAGTTTGAGCTAACCATATTGTCCAGCATTGTAGTGGTAAAAGTGTTTCATGAAATGGACTTCAGATTACACTTGTAGCGGGTTTTTAAATTTTGACTTACTATCATTTGTAGCTAAAACTGTTCTGTGCAACTGGCCCCGGTCTCAAAGTATATTACCGAACTGGGGCTCGTTCTTAGCGCTACGAGAGTCGTAACTCCTTAGCAACTCCATGTTAACGTATATGAGTTAGGACTCTCGTAACGTTACGATTGTTCTGTGGAACGGGCCCCTGGACTATCAGCGTGTTACAGTCACTCCGTGCAAAGGGTGCATATACAAATACGGTTTTCACGTATATTTCATGAGAAGTTTCCCTTTTAACAACATGCAAAGGTTACATGCTTCCATATCACTCGGCTAACCTACGGGACTGTGGTTAATTGTTTATATATTGTATTTTATTGTATGTTCTCTATGTTACTCTATATCAATTTTGCGAATAAGCTTCTCTCTGTCTCGCTCACATGTACATTCCTCTCGGCAATCTCACGGTCGCTGCCATATTAGAACTACATATGTCACGTGATAGTCACGTGATAACATAGCTTGATTATTATCAATATTTCCAATAACTGATTAGATTAGTGCATGTCTTTAGTAAACTATATATCTGCAGTCTGTTCACGTTGCATAACAGTAGTTGACATATATTTAATATTAGACGGGTAATAGCCTACTATACTAAGAAAATCCTGATTATATTATGGCTTCTAATTACATATAACTATTTTCAAATTTATTCCTAGCTGCAATTTATCACTCTCAACTGATAACATATCATTGTTTACTAAAGAGTGTAAAATAGGCCCTCCGCATATTCTTCTCTATGCAATGAGTGTTGAGGCTGACGACGACTAATCACCATTATCCAGGAATTTGGGTAAGATTACTACTCCTGCGAATGCCGAGGCTCTATACTGGAGCAAAGTAAGCATATACATGTATATACTGTTTTTATTTTTTACATGGCTGCACCTAAAACGGTGCTATGTTAATACTGTATCTAATATAATGTATCCTTACAATGCTTTCTTTTACATATTGTGTCGCGATACTTTGTCATTTCGTTTCTTTATTGATCATAAACCTCGCAAGATAGGGACAATAGTACATACCATCACACTAACACCTCAGCTTATTTAGAAAATCAGTTCCTGTCCGTTGAACACAATATTCTAACCAGTTTGGTTTCTCCCAGTTTGGTGATTTCTCATCGGTATTTTCGTAGGCTACATTCTTGATAACAAAAGCATTCCACCCTGTGTGGATGGCTTTCTCATTCAGTGTATCCTGCTTTAACAATCTACTTTATTTCAAGTGTTTATGGTGTTCAGTGTGAAGAGCCCGGTCGAATAGCATAATTCATCAGGCCCAGATTACGAAACCTTTTGAACACGATTTCATGCTCAAGCTCAGATTTTATATGGAGATTTGTGAACAAAACCTTTGAGTTGAGCATGAAATTGTACTCAAGAAAGTTTCGTAATCTCAGATGTCTGATAGTTTATTTTGGTTAATGGTTACTTACAGTCCGCAAGCAATTATTGGACCATTGACTCGAAACAAAAGATACTCGAGTAAAGATAATTTAATACTGTGGTGTTTTGATTCATAAATTTGTGCGTAATATTCCGATGCTTTCGACGAGCATAATAAAGGTCACATCATTATTGTAAATGTCAAGAACGTTATCGTCACCCTTGTAACACATCGTAAATGTTTGATGAACATTTCCAGCAGCGACGTTTGCTCCCAGACGGAAGTAGAACTTCTACCATGACACATTCTCAGCTTTCTAGAGGCTTCTTGCTGTGATTGCTCTTCCGGCTTCTCCAAATTTATGTGTGCTTAGCCTGTCACATCATTTCTCGTATGTCTGAAGACCGTGTTGAAGAAGATTTTAGTGTGTGATCATTTCGATTTTATTCATTTCTTTTCAGTTGAACTGTTCTTGCCCTGTCCATGTTGTAGAAACATCACTTACGGATGGTTTAATGTGGCGTCTGTGTTTACCGACACGTTCAATAAATGCTGGTTTCATAGGAAACCGGTTTACCCACTCCAGTCGTTCACTGAATTTATTAGATGGTATTCCAACCCGTAAGTTGATATTTCTATAGTTTCATGAATCATTTTTAACTATACACCGAAGGTCATGTGGGAAAGTGAAAGCTTGGTTGAGTCGCAACAAAAGGACCAGAGGAACACTGAGGTAGACAAGGGGGCATATAGACAAAGTGTGTGTGTGTGGATGTGAGAGAGAGAGAGAGGGGGGGAGAGAGAGAAAGAGAGAGAGGGGGGGGGGAGAGCGAGAACGATGTTGAATATCCACCACTCATTCCTGTGGTGCTTATTTCTCACATTTCACTTGCTTCTGGCAATTTACTATTGTCATACGGTTGACTATTTAATAATTATGTATAGATTTGCAAACAGTAGTTTTTATATGCGTGTCGTATTGAAGTGGGCCAACACGCTCATTCAAGACACGAATTACAAGCCCACTAACCACATTATCAAGCACATGATGTGCAGTGTAACTCAGATTCGGTCTTGCTGGTTCAATCTTCACTTTTCTATTGTTGAATTAAACTCTCCGCAGATACATAAACATCCTTCTCTCTGACGCGAAAAAAAAGAAGTTTTACGATGAAAATGAACCAACATTAATCTACATTACGTTAATTTGTATGATGAGCCAGGACGAGTTACCTCCCCTGGCGGAGGGACGTTCCAAATGGCTCGCCGCTGAGAACTCCGCTGTGTGGGGCACATACGATACTGGTCCTACTTGATGCCAAGTCACTATGGCGGATTCGTACGAAACGTGGAGTGTCGCGCAGTTAAAAGCCGACCTTGTCCGTCGTCGAGCTGTGACAAGTGGCAGGACGAGAGATTTGGTGGAAAGGTATATTATTGTTTCCATATTTTGTTTTATTTGGTATATCACTATGCAATCAGAGAAATATAGGCGATTTTACAGCACGCTCCAAGCACAGTTTTCGGAAATATTATGTCTCCAGACCTGAAATGATAAATGTTTTTCAATACCTATTAATACTATACAGTAATAGTCTATAGTATAAAATACGGTAATTGTGTATGGTATATAGAATACAACTGCATTATATTTATAGCGTGAAAACTGGCGCCCCGATAACGCACCCGCGCCACCTGGTGGAGACATTTTGCGCTAGTGATATATTACACGTTGAACATCGCACTGTCTTCAGAACGGAGTTCGCGTTACGGTTATTGCATGGAGGCATAATACGTACAAGTAGAGTATGATATAGCAGTCACCTGTTCCTGATAACGAGGATTGCCTACTAAATGCATACCGTTTTCCCGGGTTATCTCCCCTTCAACTTCTTCCATCCAGGCCCCTGAGTTTAGTCCAGTCAAAATAGGTGCTATACTGTAAACAAATTGCAACACGGTATTGTTTTCGATTGTAATACATAGGACATATGAGTAGTAAAAGTATAAGTTTGTAATACTAATGATAAAGGAGATATTTGGATATCCGTAAACATATAGAAATGCACAAATCCAACAGCGAACTACATCATTGTCGAGTCACCTTACTGTTGTCGTGGTTGTCAGCCGCTGGTAAGCGGTCTAAAACCAACTGATATATGATCTAATGCAATGACCAAGCTATAGTAATTATAGCTATTAATAAATGCGATATATACATTGCTCAAGGAAGGTCGTGCATTAGTTTCTACAATAGTGCATAAAACCGAGTTTCAATGGTAGCACAACTAAATTGTATATTTTTCGTCGTTATATCCGCGATATATGCGCGATTTGTGGATATATTGCACACACCAATACAAGTAATAGATACCTACGTTTTCAGCTAATAAATAATACCCACTTCACTCACAGAATATTGTGAATTTGAGAGTAAAACAGTAATCGTTCTCTATACTTTTGATATGTTATTAAGAAGACTATGTAGAATAGAAATCAATTAAATTTCTTCGTTCTGCAATTTGTTTAGGGTTAAGCCCTAAAATCGGCTAAAATGACTTGACTAGCTAGCGAAGTTCACTCTCATACTTTCCCGTTTCAAGCCATTTGTGTTCAAATCTTTACTATTTCCTCTATACACCGCTTGTCACGAGGACAAAGTCTATCTTTCTCGTGGTAACACGAAGATAGAGGTATTCCAACCTTGTTAATGGTATATGAAGTAGAGAAGCCATATTTTTGAGTCGCCGGTTTTCGGTCACAAATGCATTGTCGTACGTAGCATGCGATCGACATTCATAATCTAAGAAATGCTATACTTACCAAGAGATTATGTCTAGCATGTAAGAATACTTCGGCTAGAGTAACGTCGCCTATTTACAGTCATGAACAAAAACAAATGTCAAGATTGGAACTCCGATAGTGTCCCCTTTTTTGCGGTAGCTCTATTAGTCATAATCTATAAACAATCGTATAAATGACGATTAAATAAATGATTTAAAAGGACACATACATGCATACACTATGTGGTGGGTGTGGCAAATATAGTGTGATTTTACCTATGCTAATTTTTATTATTGGTCATATGTAATAAATAAAGCTATATTTGCAAGAATGTCACGCAAACCCATTGAAATTCGAAATTAATCCTTTTACAGGTTGATGGTAAACAATCCGTTGTTTTGAAAATGGTGTCTATTTCAAGGAGATACAATCCGTTGTTTTGAAAATGGTGTCTATTTCAAGGAGATTCCCTCGTGGTTAGAAGAGTACGCTGTGATTGGCCCACATGGTCATACCGTTGAAACGGTCACACACTCCAACTGGTGACCAGCTCACGTGCTGACTGCCGATAATTTGGAAGGAAATAAGTCACTTTAAGTGGTGTAGGATCATCAGTTCTTTTGGTTTGTACAATATGAATTTGGTGTTTGAGTCACTTTAACATGGTCAATGATTTAAAATTTCAATTCTAACATAGTACGGTGTGAGATCAAAGGCGCCGCCTATACATTATCACTCGGTTAGTGACTTGGCAAAATGCTCGTTAGTAATGACTACAAACACCGTGATGAGCTGGTGACGTACATACAATACGACGTCACAGCGGCATGACGTCATGTCTGTGGCAACACCTAGTTGATCAATCGGTTCACCTCGGGACTACTTCCACTTTGCTCCAGTATATTACCGTGAGCCAGTCCCGTAGGTGAGCCGAGTCCTAGTTAATAGAACAGCCAGTTAACGGGCCCAGTTTATGTATTCGTAAACTGACGGTTGATAAACTTTCAATATGTTGGTTTTTCCCCCAACTAATGTGTGCAATATTAGAATAGAAATAGAGTACGATCTACCCCTATATATATTGTATTAACGTAAAGTTTTGCCCTGAACTATTATAACGTTAAAGTACTCGGACGCAAGCGTCCTCGTACGTTAAAGGCATACACTCACGTTTACATTTTTCATGGTCAAATGTATTTCTACATGAACGTCGGTACATTTGATGTGTCTGCATATGTATATTGGGTAACCAGCTACATTTTCCGCATATCCCACTGGTTTTTAATATTTCATATCTTATTATGTTTTAATATTTATAGTATACTAGTATGTAGCTTTATTGGTACCAGTGGTCGTGAAATGTTATTTTGACCGTGTTCAATTATTAGAGTTATCACCCTTATTATACTATAGAAAACTGAGATACTACAGTACATTACCAACTTATTATTCGGGTGTTAACTGAAATGTAAACTGCAATGAAATGATACCTATCCTACAGCGGTGGAGGTACACAAGCGATTATATGTATGCTAAGTGCATGCATCTTAAACTCCATTGCGGTCCAAAACGACAACTTAAGTGTATGCCTCTAACACAGGGATTCGGTGATAGAATAGTAAACAAAACAAAAAAGTACATTTATTAAATATTATAGATATTCTAGATCTAAAAAAGAAAGAAAGAAGAAAGTAATTTACGTAAAGAAATATAAAAAAATATATATATAATAATAATATAAAGGAGACATGCTACCAGTCTAGGTCAGCCTCACCTCACAATCGAATATCTATAACAAAGGAGGACACTTGATGGTCCCTCAACACTCGCTTGAAATTTAAATCTGCATAACTATTTTATTGTCAAGCTCTGTAGTTGTCTTAATGGTACCATTTCATGCTCCCCGTGGGAGCAGTTCTTATCATAAATACCTCTGAATTAAATCGTATCTATGATAACCATGAACGAAGTTATTGAAATTTCCAATAAATCATCCTAGTTGTGTAGACGGAAGTTCAAGGACTCAATGGTTAAAAATACATATTAAATAGTCTTGCGGGAAATTCAAAGCTAAACATTGTATTCTCACAGTGCACGCGAAACAGTTCATTCAAAATACGATGTATAGCAGACAGCAATGCTTTCTATAATATTTTTTTAAATGTTAAAAACAATAATTAAAACTCTTCTATCACCGAACTCCCGTGGCCTCTAACTAAAATAGTTCAGGGCAAAACCATACTTTAATTAATACACAATATATAGATTTAGAACGAACTGTATCCTTTAATATAATGCGACAATGTATATAGCATCCATAGATAAAGAATGAATGACTATGTATGAGTTTATGTTTTGGTTCATTAAAACATCATGAAAATATTGCATAAGTGAAACAGCATACAAAAACGAACATACGCATATGAATAGCATGAACTTACTGTTTTTAACTTGAACGTACACATATTTTAGGGGAAAGCGAAAGGGTATGGCCCTGTTATGGTAACCCCGGTACTCGTGACGTAATATCTTGTTGTGTTTTTTTTGCACGCGAGAATTCAATCTCAAAATGGCTGACTGCATATAGTAGTCGACCGGAATTAGGTGAGCGAACGATACATGTTATTATATGGCATGTAAGTCTATAAGAATACGATACTATGTTTCCGTCCTACACTGTACGTTACCATGCTTAAACGAAAAATTAATCGTAAATAACCTTCTAATAATATATTGACTGAATGAGAAAGAATTTGGAGGGCAATGCGGTTATTTAATAAGTGATTAGGTGATGGATGAAGGCGAAACCTTTCACAGATACGTGCGACTGTTCCATCCAATTGCAAATGTTGGAACAGTTGAATCAGGCTTGATGACTGAACTGTAAGAGGAAATATGGCTAATCAACTAACCCCCGTGCGTCTTCTGCCCCTATGGTCAACGATCAGACATGGCCACAGACGATCTGCTGTTGATTGATGGTCGGATGATTGAGATGCATGAAGAAAACAGCACTCATTATACGCATAAGCACGGTTTCATCTTCCTGAGATTGAGTGTATTCATAAGTATTGCCAATTCTAAACTTGTATTATGTACTTGGCAGTAGGATAGCGGAATATATCAGTGACGAGAAATATATCGCCACTCCACAGAGTGACTGATATACATTTTTATTATATACTTAACAGTGAAAGACTGGGGTTTCTCACTCTGAGAAATGCGATGTCATCACTGCAGTGACGAGAACAGTGTTATAATCACTGCAGTGAAGATCTAGAGGAAACCTTCCGGTAATACTGAACCCGCTGTGAACCACGATGGCGATTGACACTTTCGTCAGTTCATCGTACAATTATTTGATCAATTTGACACGTCACGTTTAACATTTTCGATGTTTCAGAATTGTACCAGTTGTTTGTGTTTATCGATTCATTGAATATATTGTGTTTTGACTTCTATTTATCGTTAACACTATTGAAGGCCTGCTCGTCGTTAGAGTCGCCATTTTATTTCAAAACGTTCGATTATCTGTTGTGACGTCACAGTGGTTCGGTGATGAATAGTTTTAAAAAATACTACTTTAAAAAAATATTATAGATATTCTAGATCTAAAAAAAAAGAAGAAGAAAGTAATTTATGTAAAAACAAAATAACTTAAAATATTTAACTCAAAATAAAATGTTTTCTTTAAAATAATAAACAACATAACGGAGACATGCTACCAGTCTAGGCCAGCCTCAACTCGCAATCTAATATCTATAACAAGGGAGGACACTTGATGGTCCCTCAACACTCGACTGCAATTTTAAATGTGCATATATATTTTATTGTCAAGCTCTGTCGTTGTTTTAATGGTACCATTTCATGCTCCCAGTGGGAGCAGTTCTTATCATATAAATACAGCTGAATTAAATCGTACCTCTGATAACCATGAACCAAGTTATTGAAATTTACCAAAATATGCAATAAATCATCCTACTTGCTTGTTGGTTAAAACTAAATAGTAAATAGTCGCTTGAGGGGAAATCAAAGCATTGCCGTCTGCTATGCATCGTATTTTGAATTTCCCGCAGGACTATTTACTATGGGTTTTTTTAACAAACCAGAAGAGAAAACGTGCATTGAATCATTGAACTTCCGTCTCAGCAATAGTAATGAATTATATTTTTTTCTTTACATAAATTACTTTCTTCTTATTTTTTTTTAGATCTAGAATAACTATAATAGTATTTAAAGAAATATATTTTTTTTTTTACTATGCTATCACCGAACCCGTGTGCGTGACGCGTCATATTGACAGATCATGACGTCAGCTTACATTGTCCGGTTGGGAGATTTCATAATTGTATAATAAAAGTATATAATAAATAGGATATTTCACGTGTCTAGCATCGATATTTTCACGAGTGGCACAGCCATATCCACACTGCTCCAGTCCACTCAGTTGCACAATGGGTAACCGGTAGGAAGAGATGGAATTGTGAAAAAAAGGCTGCTTGGTGGGCTGTATACTTCAAAGAGAGTTGAGAAGGTGAAATGAGTGCACATTGATCTATTAACGGGGTAATAGCTATGAGCATGCATTACTATGGAGTCATGCATACGCGCTTCATAAATGCTAAATAGTAAATAAAGTATTTAATATTAAATATTAAATAATTAAATTAAATTAATGGCAATGTTTAAGACGATATTAATGAATTGCGATGTTAACCTTCTAGCAGCTTGAGTTGTATAATCCACAGTTGAGAAGGTGAAATGAGCGCATAATTATACATTGACAGGGGATAACAAAATAGGTGTGCTATCATGTGGATTCCTGTTTTTAAAATCTTAATGTTACCACTGCTATAGTAATATTTAGCTTCAAATAGTATTTCTTTGAGCGAAAGGTTTATCATGGTAACACGATGGACTTTCATCTTTAATGTGTCCATAGTGTGACCAAATTGTACACAAGGCGTGTAATTGTATAATTAATTGACATAAAATATAACCTTACTTTTCCAATTACTTTAAGTTTTAACCCATTAGGCCAAACCTATTTAATACCCAGGCTTTCGGATTCGCCGACCTATTTTTTTGCACATTGTAAAATAAAAATAATGAGTTTTATTATTTTCCGCAAACAGTGTCCTAGCCTCTAGAACATTATACTAATAAATGTTGAAGGAGCAAGTCGTATAAACCATCATTTGACTTGAGCAAAGACCGGTAGGCAATGGTTGACACAAAGGGTATAACAACCAATTTATAACCATAAGTAGTACTTTGAAAATAATTGTGCATTCAAATCTGAACAATTAATATGTACTAGTGTTTATAACAATTATTGACAATTATATTGATCAACTATATATATATTTTTGGTCAACCGATCATTCGTTATCTCCAATTATGTATATTTTTATATTGGACCCTAAGTAGCCACAGGCATACAGTCATATAGACAGATATGCAGACGGACAGACAGAGAGTTTATTCAAATATTGTTGTTTACTATGAGCATCTCGTATTTAGAATCTATTTTGTATTTGTAATGTTTTGATTGATTTGTTGACCATTGAGTTGTGTGTCTCTAACCATATATCTGTCTGTTCGTCCGTCTGTTTGTGTGTCTGGCTCTCTGACAATTTTTTGTATGTGCCAGAGAGAGAGAGAGAGAGCTAATGTTTGTGTGTATGCACGCGCGCGTGTGTGTGAATACATATGGTACATACTTAGTTAAGTAATCACGATACTTGCCTTTACACTTAAACATTATTAATTCATTCATTGTTTGAATAGCTGTTATGTGCTGTCTACACTATTCGATCTTTAATGAAGGAAATTGTGACGACCTTCCAATAGAATGGAGGAAGATGACTGCTACTTCTATTTTCCTTTTCTATTTCGCTGCAAATCCTTGAATTGTATACTAAGCCGTCTGATGACTGTTCAATCCCTACTGCAGTGTAACACTGAAATAACGCAGTTAAGAAAGTAATCCATGTTCATACTTGAAGTCTTGTTGTAGCGAGAACACCAAGTGCAAGTGCGTATACGTCCGTGTTAAAAATAATACAAAAATACATTATGAAAAAAAAAAGC